>WBMY01004885.1:896592-918298 GCA_013397315.1 Donacobius atricapilla | reverse complement strand
TTGTTTTTTTTTGGGTCTTTTTTTTTTTTTTTTTTTTTTTTTTTTAGTTATAGAAGCAGCTGCAGTCTAAAAAACTTGGACAAAAGGGAAAATATATAAGCAGAGGGATAGATTGCAAACTATTTCTAGTTTCAGAAAAAAAACCCAGCAATTCTATTACTGAAAAGGAATCTGTAATGCAATATTAAAAGATAAATTTCTTTAAGAATGAAATTACTCTAAGAAGGATGAATATTCTATTGCATATGTAAGGTTGGTGTTCATCCAGGAGAAAAAAGGACCTTTTATAAGGTCATATGAAACATTTGCAGCAGTAGAAATTGTTACTCATTTACATTCCACAGTTTTTTCTTCTTTTAAATATTTCCTAGCAAAGAAAATGGTTTCAGGCAAAGAGAACCCATTCACTAGATTTACTTTTCTCTTTGGTTAGCCCACTATGTATAGGCAAAAGTGTAGTGTTGCTATCTGCTAAATCTGAGCAGTATTTAACAAGAGCAGCCCAGCTGAAACAAATAGTCTCCTTTGTGGAGAAAGAGATAATTCAGTGAAAAAGTGGCAGAGCTCCAACAAAAGGCTCAGTCCTGAGAGATACTTAGTAGTCTGGCACTGATCCATCATGGCCCCCCAATGAAAACTGCAGATCTAACTGTGTTGGTACTGTCAAGCATTTCTTTAGGCACAATGCAAGAGCAAAACACCCCAGATCCTGCAGGACACAGGCCCAAACAAGAAGAAGAAATAACCTGAGCACATATTCTAACAATGAAATGCTAGGACAGCTGATGAGGAAAAAAAGTTGACCTCAAGAAGCCCCTGATTTATGTACAACCATTGCGTGAGCCTTTTTTTTTTTTAAATAGATAATGACTGGTGAGGTAGCTCTATTACTACCAGCTGGTATCCCGTTCTTCATCTTTGGAAATAGGCTGGAAGCAATTGAAGTTAATCCTATTATACATGCTACATGGAAGATATGAGAGCCAATGAGATTGCTTGGCACTTGCTTTAATTTGTTTTTTTTTTTTTGGGGGGGGATGGTGGGTGGGACAGGGAGGCCATGTGGAGAGAGTTGATATATTCCTTATCTTCTTTTAAATATTAGCACCTCAACGTTTTCATATTCTTGCAGATTCTGATGGTTTTTTTTTGTTGTTGTTCTAAATTGGTGTATTAGAGATTATGTCTTGAATTCCCTGCCAGATTTGAAAATTATAGTATTCAAAAACCAATAGTTTATTTTTTCAAGGATACTTTTAAATTCTATTTCTGGAGCTTTAAAGCTCTCTGATTTTTAAAAATGTTTTCTTATCTTGATAAAACTGGAATGATAAATTTAAAAAAAATTGTAAGGCCATTCCATATTCACAGAAGTCTATCCAAATTTTAAAATTCTGTTGTTCATTTAAGTAAGCCATGTTAGTGACCACTGGCCACTTGTTACTTTATAAACTTAAAATTTATTTTAAAAAATTACTATTTTGTGTCAGACTTTCATGGACTGCAATTATTACCCAACAGAGGTTAATCTTGGATGACTTGGGAGGAGGATCAGGATATATTGGATATTTTATCTGATCTTTAGGCTTTCAAAACTGAGAGGTTTCCTACAGGGATGCTTCCTGGCATTGCTTCTTGGTCACCAGCTTTCTGAGGAGGACATGGTTCAGGACTGCCCTAGGTTGAACAATCCTCTAAAAAACTCATACCTGAAGTTTTCTGGAGGACTCTTCCATCTAATTTATCTTTGAAAGGCAGCATCTTTTCCAAAATGAATCCAAGAATCATTGCATGATGTGGCTTAGAACAGAAGCATATTTCTTGATTTCTCTGGTGCAGTTGCAGTGGAGAAAAACTGAGAGGATTGAATTGGGGGTTTGTTTCTTGCTACACATCTGCCTTTCAGCCAGTGAGTCATGAGCTGGTGAAAAGCTGATGGGATGTGGTGGCTGGAGCTGCTTTTGAGATGCTCTTTTCCCATGCTCAGGATTGACAAAAGCAGCTAATGTCTGTCTCAGTGCTGAGCCATGTCCGAGTGTCCTGCACCCTTTTTCCCCAGCAGCCAGGGCGATAGCTCCCTGCCAGCTCCATTCCTGGCACTGCGTGTGCAAGGGGATGTGTTGGCTGCTGAGGCATCTCTTTCCTCCTGAACATTGTCAGGCTCTTGGGGGAAGGCTGGGGCCACATGGAAATATCCCATATCTGTGGGCTGCCAGCTGGACCACTATGAATAGAGGCTGATATTGCCCCACAAGCACAGACAGAAAGAGGCCATCCTTCCTTCTGTGGAAAACAGCAGAACGATAATTCTCTTGTTTCCTAATAAGGAGATTTCACAGAGAATTTTAGTTTAGCCAATTTTTGTCACACATTGCTGGTTAATTGTTTTTGTCTCTTAATTAAGTTCATCTGCCAGGATATACCCAGAGAACTGTATCTAAGAGCTCTTTTGCTGACTGCAAATGTCTGTGGAACATTTTTTCCTAAATTATTTGGTTTGCTGTATTTGAATTTTGTTGATCAGAGTTGTCAAAAGTTTAGGACAGGACTTTTGGTTCATTTAAGGAAGGCTTCAAAATATGTAATTGGCGAAGTTTACATTTTGATAATGATTTTAGAAGTTCCCCCATATCCCTCCCCCTCCAAAACCTGAAGAGCACAACAACAACAGATCAGTGGTGGATATAGATTTGCTGAGCTTCATAATAGCTACCTTAGAGGACCTGAACCCAAGTCCCATAACTTGAGATGATTCATTGTCTCGCAACAGAGTAATCCAAAACTTGGCATTGTGCGGCTGCAAGGGAAAATTCCACAGCTTTGACATCTCTCTGATTTTGTTGTGCTTGCACAGTTAATTTTTAAAAGGCAAAACAGATGCCACTTTGAGAAAATCTAGTAAAGAAATTAAAGGGAAAAAAACAGATGATTGCTGGCTGAACTAGAATAAAATGAACAGAAACAATTTTTTTTAAACTTAATATGACTGCAAATATGTAACTGCTAATATTGTGCTTATCAGAGGAAATATAGAAATAAGAATGATCCCTTACACCAGTAAATATTTTTTTCCCCTTCTCAGAATAGTTTTGAGGTACTACATTGGTAACTTTAATTTCAAGTGATTATTCTTTCCTAGATTTTGGAAAGGAGAGTCTTCTATGTAAAAAAAACCCCAAAACCCCAAACTTGACTCCAACTGTAGTCAGTGTTTAAATATGTAGTGTTGTGAGATACAGCACATGTCCTCCTGCCCTTGTGTTTTAGTATTCATACTGATCACCTCTCATTTTATTTTTCCTGGGTCAAGAAGAATTATCTGCACTTGTCTGGCTTCAGAAGAACTGCTGTCATTATTTATAAAATGTTTGCGTCTTCCTTATATTCATCTCTACAAATTATAGGTAATGGAAACCAAATGCAATGGACAGCAAGGGAATTGCTACAATGCAATTTCTCAGCCTGTGTCTAGTAGGACCTCCCAGTTCCTGGAACACTGAGTCCATATTTCTATTTAATGCTTCCAACAAACACATAAACGCTTCCAGACGTATGGGGTAGTGAAACATCTCTAATCCTGAACAACTGGGAGACAACTTCCCAGCAATCCTGAACAAATCTTCCCCAAATCACATGAAACAGTCCATCTCCCACTGCAGTCAGAACTTGAAGAACCTAACCAGGAGACAGAAGCAGAAACCCTCCAAAGTTCACTTTGGCTGTGGAGCAAGAGGACAAGGGAGCAAGGCCAGGAAGATGCATCACTGCATGCATTTTCCGGCCACATTGTGCTGGAGAAGGTTTTTCACTCCCCTGTGCATCCTCTAAGCCTTATAAATCCTATGGAAATAGTGCACATAAGGACTTTCTATCTATTTGTAGAGTGCTTGGTGAAATGGGAAGTAATTTTTGATGTTAAATGTAGTGGGCAACAAAGTTGAGAGAAAATAAAAAGAAAGAAGTTGCCAGCAGGTGATGGCTAAGGAGGAGTTTCATTCCCATCTGGCCATTTCCAACTAACCCATGTAAAATGAAATGATTTTTTAACATGTACATAAATTCCTACTCAATCAGTCAAGAAGTGATCTCATAAAGACAAAGCATGAAGTGTAATCCTGCAGTAAGCAGGCATGTTGGCACCAGGAAAAAAAATTAAAAAAGAAAAAAGGAGATAAATCTATTTATGCAGACTGAATTTGCTCTACAGAATAAAAGGGGTTGCTAGTCTGTGGCAAATGACACTGTCCTTGTACCTGAAAGCAACCACAGTCACAATAAGTCTCTGAAGAGAACTACAGAAAATGAAAAAAGCAAGTGTCAGACATGGTCTTTTAAGAAGATTATTTTTCCAATCGATCTCTTATGTAGAGGGAAACTGATTTTGTCCCATCTCAATCTTAGAGGTTTTTTACAAGATTTGCCATTTTTCTAGTCTTCAGTGAACAGAATAATAGTTTGCTTTTTTCCTTCACCTTGGAGCGAAACACTGAAACCCAGAATTATTGCCACAAAACAGATGGGGATATTTCTCATGAAGATGAAAAAGCAAAGACCTAATAAATGAAGAACATTTGAGAAGAGAAGGTTAGAGCAGGCTCTGCTGCACTGTGTTTGGCATTACTATTTTAGCAATGTAGATAGTTTTACAAAGCAATGCTTCTTTATGTTTTAACTGCTGCAATGCGTCTGAAGGGAAGGGTGGATGGTGTTCCCTGTTCACTGCAAAGGTGGGTGCAGTCTGGTCACAAATCTGGCCATACTTCAGCATTTCAGATCTCCCAAAGCTCTGTTCTGGCCAAAGGGGTGCCGTGCTGCCGGGTTTTCTCCATGGCTTCAGCATCCCCTTCTCCTTGGGGTTTTTTTTCCTGCTGGGATCAACCATCCTGACAAACATGAGAACAGGGACACAGTCCGGGCAGTGATCCGTTTTCTGGCTTGGCTTTCCCCCTTCTCTCTGTATGCTCAGAGATGAATAATATCACCGGTGACCTTGTATCTTGGTCAAGGGCTGCAACTGGTGCAACTGTGTGACAATCAGGGTAAGAGTTAGAGAGCTGAGGTCCCAAGACAGGCTGTATACTGTAGCTGCACCTGGATATTCTGGATAATACCCCATGTGCCTGCCTAGCCCTCCCTACCTGTCTTCCTTGTTTGAGTTCTCTTCTCTTCCAGAAAGGAATAGTCTGTCTCTCTGTGGTAGCACAGCCTCTGCTACATGAATTAGCCGATTTTTGTTCCTTATCTTTTTGACTGAGCAGTGGTCTCAGGAGAGGAAACTGAATTACTGTTTCATGTGTGTGTGGCAGGTATTTTTAAATTTTTTATTCCTTCAATTTCTAATCAGCTGAAAGTTTTCTTTCAAAATTAATGTACAATGACATCCCCTGAGACCAAACATGAAGAATTTGAGCCTCATCAGGGTATTTATCATAAAGTTAACAGCCTGTGAAAACCAGTGGTCCTAATAGAAATTTATAGATTTAAAATCCAGAAAGGACATTGGGAATGCATAATATGACCTCATGTATAACATAATTCATAAACTTAAAAATTTTCACCCACCTTAACTAAACCAAATAATATTGAAAAGATAGATGGCCTCATTTCAACAATTCAAGATTAAAATACATAGCCTGGGATTTTGTTGCTGTTTGTTTTGTTTTGTTTTGTTTTGTTTTGTTTTGTGTGGGTAATTTGTTTCACTGTCACAATACTTTGCCCACTTCTGTTGTGAGTTTAGCATGACTGTAATACACATCTGTCTGCTCTGGAAAGAGTCTTCTCACATGCAATCTCTTCTTAAAACTGATCAGCTTGTATGCAGAAACAAATAATTTCCTCCCCTTATCCTGCAGACTAATCAAAAAGAACTCCTTCATGTTTGGTGAAAGAGCTAAATTTTATATGCTTCTTGTTGTGTAGTATTTTTGGGGAGCTAGGGGGGAGGAGTTGGGTTTTCTTTGGTTTTTTTTTTTTAGTCTTTAGTTGGCATGTCAGAGTCTTCTTCACTTACAGAAAAGTGTTATTTTCTTTTAGTTCAAATGGTGGAAAAGCAAGTAGAACATGTTTTGTGGGACAATCCATCCTTGAGATTACTGATGTTAGATAGCAGATCTGCTTCTTTACACCAAGGCCTTTTCTAAATTTGCCTGTATATAAATAACTCCTTCAATCAGTGAAAATTTGGGGTGAATAAATAAAGCAAAGATGTATAGGGCCTCATGCAAGAAAGGGGCCTTTCTTTTATGGTCACTGTTGCTATCAATAACCCCTATGAGTTACATGAATTTGCAGTACAGTATTGAAAGCTTTATGGAAATCCAGAAAGATGACATCAGCTAGCTTCCCTTGATCAACTAGATGGGTTACCTCATCATAAAAAGAAATTAAGTTTGACATGAACCCATACTGGCTGTGACTGATGACTAAAGTGTCCTTCAGGTGTTTTTCAGCAACTCCCAGAATAATCTTCTCTATAATTTTACCAGGCACTGAAATGAGACTGAGAGGCCTGTAGTTTCCAGGGTCATCTGTTTTGCCCTTCTTGAAAACTGGGACAATGTTAGCCAGCTTCCAGTCAACTGGGACCTCTCCAGATTCCCAGGATCCCAATTCCCAAGACTGAAAAATCATTGAGAGAGGCCTCATAATGATATCAGCCCCCTACTTGCTCCTGGCAAAACAGTATTTAGAATGAATGAGGACCCTTTGATCTCCAGCATATCACCCTTGGTAAAACATCAGCATCACGAAAGATAGCAGGATGAGGGTTTGTTGGAGTGTTAAGCAGGCCGTTATTTCGCATTTCCTAGTTGAGTCCTTAAAAAATTCCATTTGATCTAACTCCACTTCTAGTGGTCCAGAAATAAAGCAATTCCTTGGGGCATGAATGCCATTCAGACAAAATAATACCAAATTTTGTCTGCTTTCCCTTGCTGATATCCAGCATTTCTGCCATCTCATTTTCCCTTAAAGAGGAAATAACCCACTTCTGGAATTTAGATTTTCCTGACTTCTTGGAAAAAGGGATTATCAAGTGTTCTGAATAATGTTCCCCTTTGAAACCTTCTCAAAATAGCCTTGAAAATATCTACTGCTTTGAAAGTTTTAAGTTCCCTGGGGGTGTAATTCTGCTGACATTGATGGCATCCGCCAGCAGAAACTCTGTTTCTGCAGTTTCTTCTGTGAGCTGCATTGCCTTTTGCTTGAAAAGGGAAGCTGCATTGAAGCAGGGCCAAACCCAGCCATGAGTATCTTTTTCTGTGCCTTTCTCAGGCTGTGCTCAGCACTCAGACAGATCTGATGCTGGTCTGACAGTGGCTCAACTACTCTGGTTAGTGGGATCACCACTCACAGCTGAGGGAGAGGGGCACTTTTCCCTCAAAAATATTTGGTATGGAAATATGCAAGTATTTGGCCATTTTCCTAGGGAACAAATCCTCCCAAGATAATGAATATAAATCAAAAAGCAAAGCTCTCTCACATTACCAGAACAGAAGTAAAAGTCTCATAATTCTTACTGAACAAATCACATGCAAGTGAGTCATTCATAATTGCTTTATAAAAATAGTGAATAAATGCTGTCTTATTCTATACTTGATTAAGCACGTGTAAAACTTTAGTCAAAAGAACCTGTCTTATGAGCATAAAGTTGCGTGAATAAGGCTCAGTAAGAACAGCATCTTGTGGAAAATATGAATCCCACAGCCAAAAATGTCTTTGGGAGGCGCAATTCACTTTTAAAGCATTTTCTACTTCAGCAAGATTTGCTTCTGTGCAGAGGAAGAGATTGTGCTTGTCTCTCTTTTGGTAAATGAAACTGTCTCCCAAGTTAGCATGACAGAGGCAAGAATTTAATCTATCTAAAAATTAGTTCTTTCATAAATTTATTGTCTATCTACTTGGATAATAGATAGGAAAGACAGTCCAATTGTGTTTTCTCTTTGCTCAGTTACGTATTTTTCACAGTACTTTTTTTCTTCCTGGAGTGAAGATATAAGCTGAACTCTGGATACAAAATAAAACCAAGCCAAACCCCTGGATTCGATACATCCGAAGTGTGTAACATGCTGAAGTTAGCAATCTCATTCTTTTAATTTAAGTGCTATCAGTTTTCTGCCAAGGCACTTCACCATCTCTAAAGCCAAATTTAGTCCATGTAAAAGTCACCATGAATGTTCGATTTTGGCTTGAAAAATAGTTTGTTTGACAGGTATTGCCTCAGAGTGCCAAGCAGTCTTCAGTCCACCCACCTACAGCTCTCCTGCTGACAGGTGAGCAAATTCAGCACTCCTCCAATCAATGTTTTGAGAGGTTTCGTGTGAAAAGAAAGCTTTAGAAAGCTGCTGCAAAGTGAAGTACATGGAGGTTTAACATGGAGGTTTAACAAGTCTACAGGCACTGTCCAGATGGAGGCTGCCTTTCAGACCCGCCTTGGAAAGGTTCCGCAGTTCTGTATCACTTATGTCTCATCCACTTGGTGGGTTTGCCCACTGGACCCCTGCAGTTGAAATGTCTGATGAATTTATGCACTGCATCCCCCTTGGCTGTTGTGGAAAGGTATGGAAGTGCATTGGTCCTAAAATGGAGAATTCTGTGAGAGACAGTATTGAAAGTTTTACTAAAATCCAAAAAGTTTTCATCAGCTGGCTTCCCTTGATCAATTACGTAACCTTGGCATAAAAGAAAATTAAATTTGTTAGCCAGGACTTTTCCCACATGAACCTGTGCTGGCTGCTCACAAGGCGAAAGTTCTGATTAACAAACTTAATTTTTTGCAATAGAGTTCTCCTCAAGGCAGTCTGAGGACTGTCCAGAGCACCCTAAAAGAGATGCCTCCATCTGGTCAGTGCACCTGCTCTTCAAACATGCATGAAACCCCCTAAATGTTGGTGTCTTAATCTGTGAGGTAGGCAGCAGTGGTGGAAATGGTAAAGGGCAAGTTGCTGCCATCACTCCTGCTCACAGCTCGCCTGGGACACCAAGATTCTTCCTTCACACAAGAATTGGGGCAGGTTCTTGTTTCCTCTGAAGGAAGAGAATTTTTGAGCAGTCCATACTCCTGTGCTGCTGGTGTTTTCCACCTCGAAATACCCCTGAGTATTTTTCCAGCATAATTATGGTGATACTCGAAGCTTTTTGTTGCAGAATGATGCAGCTGACTTGTCATTGCTCCTAGGATGTGAAACAAAAGATAAATGAAATATTCAAAATATTAAGGGTTAATACATTTAAGGATATAAAATCCATTTTCTTGTCAATCTTTTTGCTCAAAAACTTTAGACCCAGAGTTAGTTCACCAGAGCCTTGGGAATATCCCAAATAAGCGAGCCTAGTAGGCCAGATGTAGTAAAACAAAATGCTTTTCCAGGCCTGGGAAGTGTTTTTAGGGCCATGACAGTTCTGGTCAGATAGACAATCAAGTTTCTGGCCAGTGCTGTCATAACATGGTCTCCCTGATCTCCTGTGTATCCCTTGGCCCTGTCCTAGAATGATTTGGGCAGTCCCCATCTGCTTCAAAGCTCAAAGACAACTCCAGCTGCTCTGACAGCTCCTCTTGGGGTGGAAGACTCTTGTGGGGACTAACTGGAAGAGTAATTAATGGTGTTTGCTGCCAAGGAAAGCATGCACAGCAGCCCCTGGAAGGGCTGTGATGTGCTTGTGGAGTGGGATAGCAGCCCTCTCCTGCTTTGCTTCTGCTGTCAGGATGAACCTGAGATCTGGGCCTTCTCCTGATTCTGGTACAATGGCAGCTCTAGTTAACGCTCTTGTCACCTCATGCATTGATCCTTCCAGCTCATCTCCTCCATTTCACCTGCTTGGCCTACTCCAGGAATCACCTGCTCTGCAAGCAGGCCTCCATCTCTCTCATACAAAAAATGAGACCTGCCCAGCCATGGTCTGCTCCACAGAGTGATCTGTGGTAGCTGGAATCTCATGGGGTGTTTTGCCACATTTTTCACCCCACGATTCATAGAGGCTGGTTTAGTGCTCTGCTGAGCACCACAGGGTGTCAGTGCTCACCTCCAGAAATGCTGCTGGCTGCTTTCTGAAGATGATTATTTGCTTAATTACTATAGTCTGAATAGTAGAACCTCCATGCCCTTTCAGCACAGGGTACAACAGGGCATGCTGCCTTCCCAGTGCAGGGCTGTATTGCTCTGAGAAGCGGCACAGGAGAGGTGTAGGGTGTGAAAAGGCTGAGAAGAGGGGAGTCACCCCTGGCAGTGCCGGAGGCAGGGAAGGTCCTACTCTACCTTTCATCATGGAGGTTACTAAATGGGGATGCCATGGTATTACAATTATTGGAAAACTGTGATATGGATTTGCATGTCGTTAAATGGTCCAAGACTGATTCCTGACATTGCCTGCTGTTGTAGCAAGACTGTGAGTGTGGTCAGACAGCTAATGGCAGAGGTGATGCAGGCCCAGCACATGTCCTCCTTCTTCCCTGTCTGGGGACAAAACATTTCCATACCTGATATCCTGTCTGTCCTGGGGCCCGTGGCACACATGGTGACAGGACTGTGAGAGCCCAGGAATTGCCCTGCTCACACAAGGGTTGTAAAAGCATGGCACACAAGTGTCCTAAGCTGTGCCGTGTAACACAAGAGAACAAATCCAGATTACCAACAAGGGTCTGCTTACATCCCCACCAGTTTTACCAGTGTATGTGTACTGCTCTGTAAAAAGTTATCTCAATTGTTTTGTTCTTCCAGGAACAAAAGAAAAAGTTTTCACAGTTGCCCAAACCTGCTCATTTTATTTAAGGTAGAATATGTTTTTAGTAGAAACTGTGACCTTAAAAGAGCAATTTTTCACCACTGGATGGCAGAATCTTCCTCTGGTCTAACAATCTAACGGCAGAACAATTTGCTAAAATCAAAGAGAAATTGGATTTGTCATAATCAATCCAGTGTCTGATCAAAGTGGAAGGATGTACTGGAAATGTAATTCCAGAGGCAGAAGTTATATATTTTAGAAACTCCTTTCTGCCTATAACACCTGACCTTTCAATATCTGTCCTGTTCACATGAATTACTGGGCACTTGCTCTTCTGAAGATTTGTCAGTGTCCCACAACATTAGTCACCTTGTCAACATGGTATTTATATCTACACTGAATATTTTTTCTCTTGAATTCCATATTATGCCACAATTAAATGTCTGAATTAGGGAAATCACTACATACTTGGGAGATGTGTTTAGGAAGATGCGGCAGTTGTCAATATTATATCCTCTTAAAAACACAAACAGTAGTAAGTACAGGTGCTAAAGTAGTATAGTGATTGGACTATCAATGGAAATATTATAAAAGAAAAAATATATGTACAATATCTACAGGGAGGATGTGGTATTTTTAAATCTTGGAACTTTCCAGGAGTTACATTTAAATAGGGAAAAAGAAATATATTTATTCACCATTGCTTCTTTTATTTATATTATACGCTGGGCAGCTTCATTAGACCATGCCTGAGAAAAAGGAGAATATTGAAATTAATTAAGACTTTACTCTTGCCAAGTGGGAAGACAAACTTCATTCTTAACCTCAGAGGGCTTGGAATTAGTTTCTATCAAACAGAGACTATTAGTTTCTATTAGCAGAGACCATTAAGCAGTTTTGAGTATTGTTAAGAGTCTAAAACTTTGATTCTTTTCTATTTCCATGGGCATATCCATGTGAAGATTTTCATATAGATTTGAATAACCTTTAAAAAAAAATCTCACAACACTTGGCAATCCTTCTTTTGAGAGAGCTTTTTAAAAGGTTCAGGTGAAAAAATTTCCCCAAATGGCTAGCCTTTATAAAGAAAAAAAAATATGTGGATAGATAAGAAAGGAGAAAAAAAAAAAAAGGTGTGTTAAAAACTAAGTTGTTTCAGTTCACGAAATATCCACTTTGTATATTTGACTTCTGCAGCATTCTGTGGTAATGAGTTCAACAGCTTTGTACAGAGAATGTCTTTAGAAGTCTTTGTTCATGGTATTTTTACCCTTTTCTTTACAGGTCATTTATGAATTCTGAACTTTTTGTTGAAGGGATTTTAGCTCAAAAGAGACAAATTAGCATTTAGACTGATAGGAGCTGAAATAGGCATTTGAGTCACTTTCTCAGCAACAGAACACGTATGATATCCTAGAAAAAGTAAAAGAGAAAGTAAGCAGAGCAGTATGAGTCCAAATAAAACAGAGGTCGTGTTGACATCTCTGGAGGGGTAGGTGATGCCACTTGCCTTTCTGTGAACCATGAATCTCCATGTGTGTCAGCAGGTGCCGTGCTGGAGCAGCATTTCAGGAGACAGCAGTGGCTCATATGGCAAACCCCAGTGAGGTGCTGAGAAGCTGCTTATTCTCTCCTTTCTGGCTAGTACCTCTTGGCTCAGGATTACAGCTTGCCTTGATTAAAACGACCCCCAGGATGACCTAAGATCCACCCCACCCTCCCTCTGTGCGGAGCACCTCTCCCAGCATGTTCTCCAAAGAGCATCTTAACCCTGAAAACTGCAGAACCGCATTTCCTCTGTGCAGCACTTGTCAAGTTGTGCTGGAGGGTAAGAGGGCCTTGAGAACATCTGGATTATAATCAAACAGGAATTTCCAGTAAATAGACCTAAGTGGCTTGAACAACAAATTTGCTGCTGATAAAGTGAGATGAATTTACCAGTGTAATCTTCTGTGTTTTCTTCGGTCCTGAATAAAATGTAACTTTGTAATTTATAGAGAGGGAGCACTGGGAAAGGTTTGTTTTCACTTGAGGGCTAATTGCTGGCCCAGTAAGTGACTTTATCAATGACAATACCCAGCAGCACTACAGTTCATTCGAGCGCCAGGCTCATCCGAGAAATGTAGAATTTGAGCTACCAATTAAGAAGTGCAAAACGAGATTCAGGGCAAATAAACCATCGTTCATGATGTTTTAAAATATCCTATTAAAGCTGCAGTGAAAGTATAGAAAGAGTTTGAAGCATGGCCTGTGGTTTATTTTTCTAAAGACCTCTTCATTCAGCAGAGGTATGTCAGGGTAAATTCCTGATAGTCAGACTCAACACAGCAAGTCACTGATATGCATAATGTGATATGTGAGGGTAGGACATTGATGTTACACCTGAATTAAACACACCAGGACTGCTCTCTGGTATCAGGCCAGCAGGTCTAATCCAACCTCAACATGTTTTTCAGTCTCTTCCTTTTGGAAGAGGAAATGAGAGGTACAGCCAGACTGTGCACTCAGAGTGGCTGCTGGAAGTGGCTTTCCCTGACCATGGACATGTAAGGGTCTCTGCTGATCTCCCTGTGAGATCCTGCAAAGGGCAGGCCATGCCTCTTCTGTTCCCTATTTTCTTTCAAAAACCACTGTCTACTTAGTCATTGGCCTTCTATTTTTCTCTCAGCTACCATAGGAATAGTACAGAACATCACCTACACAGGTGGAAATTCCTTGAGGTCTCCTCCTCCAATTCACATCTATAGTAATATTAATGCAAATATTACACTTACATTTGCCATATCTCTGTTGTGTTACAGTTGAATGTCATTTTTGATGAACAGTAGGCAAGTTTTTTCTTCTTTAATGTATGGGGAACTGCTAAAGAGAGGGTTCCCAATACACTGCTACAAGAATATGAAGGTCTGAGTGGCTGATTTTTAGTACAGCTCTTGTCTGACATCACACAGCCCTCAGCTGCTGTGTCCTCATCCAGTGCATCGCAGATGCGCTCTGGAAGGAGCCAATGGTCTAGTTCAGCATGTCAAAGCTAATGTTGCAAAATCCTTGGGTATATCAACGTTTCCAAGCACAACCATAAATGTCAGCAACTTCAGCAACAGAATGAATTACAGTGAAATTATGGTTTAACCTGTCATGAAGAGTAGGCTCGGAAAAATTAGTAATCTTGCCTGTGTTTTGCAATGTACGTCTTCAGCTGAGGTCACACTGAGAAGTCACTGCTGAATGTTTAACAGAATAAATGGTACACAGCCTGGTGCTTCAAAACTATTCCTTAATTTTTGCTTGTGCTTCGAACATTTATTTATTTTTCCCATTTCTTTTTGCAAGGCTATTCCTGCTGTATGAATGTCCCTATGAAATGCTGCTGTCTTTCAGCATTAATGACACTGGTACAGGGCTTTGCCTCACTGTGTCTGATCCTGTATGTGAAACAACCCAGCTAACCTTGGGAGACCATGAAAAAACCTGTTGGTCCTCCCTTTATCAGTGTCACCCAATCCATTAATGAGATGCTAATTGAATGGTCTTTGTTTATGGTCTAACTCTGCTCAGTAAGGTCAGGATAAATGTAAAGGTTTCCTTAACTGAACTCCTCAGGGTTCAATCCTTTCCTCTGGCAAAAGGACTTTTGAGATGCGATTCTCACACGCTTGATGTCTTGGATGTAAGGAAGAAGTCCCAGCACTTATTTCTGACCGCTTTTTCTTCCAACAGTTCGAGTCCTTTTTTAAGGTCATTCTGAAGCCTTAAAGGGGCCCCTTGGTTCTTGTGCCAGCTCTGTGTGGATGCAAACCATCACCTCAGGACACTGAATTTTCTGGTTTGCCAAGGTGGAAATCTGCTTCTGCTTCAGAAAATGGGGTCTGATTTGTGAGAGCATCTGGGAAAGAATGGGAGGTGCTATCTTTGTGACTCACTCTCTCAGGCAAAATGCAAAGTAGGGTAAAGACCGTATAGCAGCAACAGGGAATAAATAGGTTTCTGTTTTGCATAGCTGTTATCCAGGGAGACAGGGCTAGAGCAAACATATTCAGTGATAAGGCTCCTTTTTTTGTCTCATCATTGGGTGTAAAAATCACTGCTCTAAGCTTGAGCAGGAAGAATTTGATGCACAGCAAGAAGTGGCCAGAATAAATGAAGAGACATGAACACGGACCAGGGTGGGTTTCTGCTGAGAGGAGCACCTGCAGTTCTTGTGAAGAGAGCTACAGGGAGGTCTCTGCAAATCAAGGTACTTTATTTTTTATTGTAAGAAAATAGAAAACCCGTATTGCAGCAAAATGAAACTCCCCATGTCTCCCAAGAAATGGTGGTTCACACTCCTCCACAGGTTCTTATTCCCTCGATAGTCTTTGAAGGGTAATGAGGTGATCAGTGGAGGACTCCTTCAGCTATTAGTCTTCCCTGGACTGAGTGATACTGCAGAGAATTAAAGCTCCCAGAAGACAACAGCCATTCCCACGATCTCAATACATTTCATTTCTGTAAGTGGAAGAAAGGCTACAACAGAATTATTCACCCTTCCCCCACTCCCTGTAACTTCCCTTATTGCTGCTGTATAAATTAAAGCTTGCAAGGGTTTTTCTCCTGAGCAGACTCTTAGGGCAAGTGCAAAACTCATTAAATGAAAACAAATGTTCAACCCTTCCCTGTTATTTCCCTCTCCATCTGGCCTGTTAAAAAAAAAATCCTAAAACTGAAATAGAAAAAGGTAGGAGTTTCCTGTTTTGCTCACTAAAGGGAAAGGCCAAGCTGAGCCCCGGTGCAAATAGTGAGACCATCCACCCAGCCTTCAGCTGGGACTGACCAAGAAATGAGAAGCAGTCTCAGAAGTGGGTGCAGGGTGCAGATATGCTGGTGCACAACAGGAATGAGGCATCTCCTCTTCAAAGCACAGCCCCAGGTGCTGACCTATGTGCAGGCAGTGTGTCCACCAGCAGCTTAAGTTGGCCATTTAGTGACAGCTGATGCACTCAAACTGGCACCAGCCATGGTGCGATGGAGTGAAATGCCACAGAGATACATCGGCTTCATGGAAACACACAGTAAGTTTGCCTCTGCAGTGATTAAATTGAGTTGTAAACAATGGAACTGCAGAAGGGCTTTGAAGGGGTAAAATGGCCATGCAATGCCAAACAGAGCCCTTCACTGTTTCAAGTTATGAAAACTCAGTACCAATGAAAAATACAACAAAACACACAATTTCCTAGAAACTTTAGGTGGACTATACTGGGGTCCATGGATGCTGAAAACAGCCAGATTTCTGAATGGTAACTTGCCAGCAGTGTTGGTAGGAGTTTGGTAATAACACCAGAGCCTACATGGCAGTTTTACTTTGCCCTGATGTGAACTAATGTCTTCATAACTCTCTGTCAGTGAATTGTATTAGCTGCAGTTCAGAGCAATCAGTCTCTTGGGAAGTTACCATTTGACTTTCACACTTGCCCTTACTAAGTAATACTATAAATCTTTGAATCATCTGGCTGCCTTTGATCTAGCTGCAAGTGTGTTGAATACTTGGTGACTGGAGTGGAGGAAGGAGGGAGAGAATACCTCATTGCTGTGCTAAAGTCATTCAGAGTGCTGAAAAAAGAGAGATGGATATGGCTTATCTTCCTAATGAAATTATTTTAGTTTGCAATGTTGCAATTTGTGTTATCACACTTCAGAGCTGGGGAGGAATACTTACTTTTGCAAGCATATATTTTCTGGGGAAAAAAAAATATGTTTAGTTGTATCTTGAAATGGCTTCAAAATAAGGTCTTGTCAATGGCAGAACTTGCAGGTTGTTCATAAATGGCACTTTGATGCACTAATATACAAAATACTTACACAAGACATTTCTGAGGGATATGCTGCTTGCAAGTAGAACACCCATGGCAGAACATGGGAACCAGATGATACTGTAGAGTATGCTGCACTTGCAGGATAAAACCCCCAAGTCATAAGCGAAAGTGATTGCAATACAGAAAAAGCACTGAATTTCCCAAGGGTGGGATTTATCTCATTAAGTTCAGATCTTGCACAGTCATCTAGAGTCCCTTTAGCAGACAAAGAACAGACTCAGCTCATTGCATGTCTGCTGGAATGTGAAGCTGACCTTGCTTTTTGTTCTTAGTTATTTGAATGCTGCTGTTTGCACTGCCCCTTCACACAGGCAAAGGGAAAATTTCTCATCCCTTGAACATTTGTTACCTATGGTTTTGTGACATTGTGAAGTGGGAGAACAGACCCATTCCTGTAACTGGCTTAGCATGGGCTGTATCAGCATTTGTACCAGATACCATCTGGTGGGTAGCTCCCTTGGTCATTTCTAAGGAGTGGCACAGCAAGATGTGCTTTGGGAGGTGCTTTACTGAGAGGCAACGTGGTCTGTTGAAGCTACATTGGCCTTATTACAGCACATCAATGCCACAGAGACCACATTGCCCTGAAACCTGTTCAGAAAAACGTGAGTGATAGCTGTGCCAAGCAATATATTTTAAAAAAAGGAAAAGAAGGGCATTGTACACAATATTTAAAAGGCCATCAACCACATCCATCAGCAATCACATTTATTAACACAATTACTATTGGCAATGTACCTTTCACTTCTGAGCTTCCTTAATTTGAGCATTCATGGAACTCAGGTACCAGCTGAAATGCTTCTGATTTTTTCTTTTTCCCTGAATATTACTAGATGAAAATATTAGCAATGATGAGGAATCTTAGAAAAATACCTTCCTCTGAGAATTTAATTTTGGCATCCTTTTTTGGTAATATTTAATACTCTCTGGCTGTCTGCAAACAAAAGCAGAAATGGGAAAGAAATGCATCCTTGAGCACATGTTTGGTGCTCAAATTCAGCTGCAGCACTAGATTTGAATGAGACAGCAAAGCAGGACAATCACCTTTTACTCCTGAATGCTCTTGAGGTCAAAAAGGAGAAAATGCACCATTCAGCTATAGAGACTTCCAGTGTCTGAAGCAATCACTTATTTTTTTGCTGTTATCAGCTACTTGTGTTACTGTCTTTTATAAAAAATTACTCCCACAGCCTTTATATCCTTGTATTGTGCTTGTTTATGCAGTTCTGCTGAGGCACTTATGAAACAGGGGAAGCTCGAAACTAATCTTCCTATAATACAACACATAGACAACATGTGTGAGTGTATGTGTGAACACATATCTATTTTTCTGGAAGCTGGTATAGTCAGGCATCCCTGAATACATTTATTTATCTCCTAAGAGAAAAAGTGTATCTTTCTGTAAAAGAAGTTTATCTATGCCTGTACCTGTACCTATGGCACGGAATCACAGAATGACCTTAGAGATCATGTTGTTCCAAGCCTTGTTCCAAGGGCATGGACACCTTCCACTAGATCAGGTTGATCAGAGCTCCATCCAACCTGGCCTTGAACACTTCCAGGGATGGGGCATCCACAGCTTCCCTGGGCAGCCTGTTCCAGTGTCTCATCAATCTTATAATAAAGAATTCCTTCATTATATCTAATCTTATCCTACTCTCTGTCACTTTAAAGCCTGGTACTGTCACTCTTTTAAAAAGTTCCTCTCTCTGTCTTTCTTGTAGGTTCCCTTCAGGTACTGGAAGACCTCAACCTTCTCTTTTCCAGGCTGAACAATTCCAAAACTCTCAGCCTTTCCCTGTAGGAGGGGTGCTCCATCAACTTGAGAGGGATGCTCTAATCAACATGGTAGCCCTTCTGTGGACTCACTCTAACAGGTTGATGTTCTTTCTGTGCTCATATCCCAGATATTCCCAGAGCTGGATGATATCTATCTATTTCCACAAATACTGAAGAAATATATAGAGAAATAAATGTGTGAAATTGATAACCCCCCCAAATTTATTCCTGGGTTTGAAATTAAATCATATATCAAGGGCTCTGTCTTGGCCATGCGAAGTGGCAGCAGGATCCTTGCCTCAGACAGTTTTTCATGGGCTCAAGCCTTCTGCAGCTTAGAAAGGCTCAGAGGGAAATTACAATCCAGTCTATCTCTGTTGTCACAGGCATGTCCACAAATGTGAGTCATGCAGTGTAGTTTTCTGATTATCTGCTCCTTAAAATGTATGTTGTTCATAGGTCTATGAATACCACAGAAGAAAAAGGGATGTATGCCTTGTAAGTAGCTATCCAGTCCTTATGGGAAATACTATTTTCTGCTTAAAATATACCAGGGTTTAGTGGTCTTGGATTTCTTATGAAAAAGGAAGGCTTTTGATTTTCAGAAAGGAGGGTGACTGGAAAACAAGTTTGATTTGCATTTTTTTAAGAAAAAATATTGACATTTTATTATATGCCAGGACAAAACGATCCCCTTCCCATTTTTTGTGAGCAGTCGGGAAAGCATATTTTCTGAAACACACTTTAACTGTATTTATGCTTTGAGGCAGGTGAGACCCAGCACAATGAAAAAATGTGTTTGGTGAAAACAGCAGGCAAGAAATCCAGGTGCCAGACTAGCAAGAATCAGGCAGTGAAAGCACTTTTCTCTCCTGTAACAGAATCAGAGGTGTAAGTTACAAAAACCACACTGCCTGCTTTCCTCCAATATGTGGGACTCACCTCTGGGACTGCTCCAACTTGGGACATTTGGAGAAGGGAAGGGCTGGTTTTTTTTTGGAAAGGCAGAGAGCAGGTGTTGCTGTGCACTTGCTATCTGCATGCTTTGGTTAGATCCCTCTGCAATTAGGAAGTGGTCCCCACTTCCCACATTTGCAGCAGAGCACTCTCCCATTGTAAAACAAGCCAGGGGATGCAACCTGCAGGTCAGCTAGCTGAATCAGCTCACCAGCCCGATGCCAGTGTCTGAAGACAAAATGACAGGAGGAGGTTGCATGAGAAATCCTAATTCACACTAATGGTTGAGAGCAGAGGCATGTGCAACAGTTTGATTTGTTGCATTTTCTTTAATAGTGAAGCAGGTCATCTTGGATCTGCTCCAGACAGCTTATTCTTGTCTTGTAATAGAGAGAATAAATATCACTCCTTGCTTGTAAGGCCAGGCCCAAGCACGTGACTTTTCCCCAGGGAAGCTCCATCAACCCCTCTTCAGCTCTACCAAGCTCCTTTGATTAGGCTGAGTGCATTATATAGTAATAACCCTCTCCAGTACTTTGGAAAACCTGTATCAGAACCAGCAAACAGGGGGCAGGCACGTGGCAGTCTGGATGGATGGATAGCCTCCGTCTGATCACAGCAGCAACATCAGAAAGAGCAGCAGGATATCATGCCTTGGCAAGTGCAGTGGCAGGACAAAAGTAAGAGTGAGTTCAAGGAAACTTAAACATGTCCCTGGAGGTTGTCACAGCTCAAGCCCTTGCAGCTGTAGGCACAGAACACATAACTGAGCAGTGGGAACGATTAATCCCTAAGAGAGAGGCCACCCACCTGCTTGCCTGAGGTAGCTGCATCTGTCCTGGAGCTGCCTCTGCCTTGAAACACCGCTCCAGGGTATGGCAGCCACCACTCTGGGGCGCATGCAGCTATCTCAAAAGAGTAGGCATTTCTGAGTGCCCTTTTCCCAAGCTCACACAGAAATTTGGATGCCCTAGGATGGACATGCGGACCCCTGCAGCTCCTAAGCACAACCAGATTGCTCTGGGCTGCTGGCCCTCACATCACTAATTTTTTAAATGAAGAAAAAAATCCTCAGAAAATAGAGTTTTTCCTTTAACCTTATCATTCTACAGGAACAGTGGAAGTTTCCTCTACAATGAATAGAGAAGCATGTACCTCTTCTCAGTACTTATACTGCCTGACAAGAGCAAACCACAACTCTGCTGGAAATAGTTGCATGGAGCAATTTACACATCCAAGAGTAGGTGGGAACCAAACCACCATGTCTTGGTTAGAAAAGACAGGTGTCTGCTAGGGAGGGCAGGACCTCCCTTTGGAATGGAGAATTCAAACCCCGTCCCTCCGAATTATTAAAACTTGGAATAATAAGTCTGCTCTCAGGCAAAGATATGGGGATAGGAATAACAGCTCTTTACTAGTATGTATAACAAGGCAAACAAACAACAACAACTACAGCATTAATGATAAACAAAACCAGGAACCTCGAGGGGCTTTTGTTTCATAAAAGCCCAGGGCAGTCTGGTCTCGGTGCAGGGCTCCGAGAGCACCGAGCTGGAACGGTGGAGAATCCCGGGCTGGTGGGTGGGATGTACCAAAGCTCCACGGTGGTAGCTGGAAGGGCAGGGATGTCCTGGCAGGGCAGTGTGGGGATAACAGCGTATCCAAAGCGGTGCCGAAGGAAAGCAGCGGAGGTGGGACAGGGCCAGCCCAGCTCCAGCAGGGCAGGAGGAGGAGAGCTCAGATTTCCTGGGCACACGAAGAGATGATGGGAGATTTCCTCAGGACCGGAGCCGGTGATGGCAGTGAGAAACTCTTCCTGTAGCAGGAGTGGCCTGTGTCTTCTCTCTCCGATGCCAAGAGCAAGAGAGCAAAGCTGTCCCCACCCCTGCCCTTTACCTGCCCAAAACCTTGTAGTATCTTTTTCCCTCCGAGAGGAAAACTCTCAGAGACAAAAAAAGGGTGTAGCCTGGTGCTACACCCTCCTCTGGCCACTACTTAGTTTTGGTCAAGCGCCCACTAGTACCCAGTAGTCTCCTAGCAACTTATGGGGAAAAATTCTATAAGTAAAAAAGAAACAAATCTAACCCCCAACATGCTGCCCTGTGGTGGTCTCCTGGGGGTGCAGGATTTGAAATCCTCTCAAGCACTTTTGATAGCCCTGTGGGGCAGACCCTGAAAGCGCTTCACAACCAGCCCAAGGAATGTCCACAGACCTTGGCAGGAAGCCTATGACAGTCTGTAGTGGTTATCACATTTGCCTAATTTTCATTTTAGTGGAATAGGATTAAAAGAAAGACGCAAAACCAGTTCAGTTCAAAAATAGAAAGAGTTAGATTTATTAACATACAGTAAAGGTAAACAAACAAAAACCAACTACGAAACCCTCTCAAAAACAA
>WBMY01004885.1:845495-894113 GCA_013397315.1 Donacobius atricapilla | reverse complement strand
CCCCCCCGCAACAAACAAACCAACCAAACAAACCAACCCCAAATCAAACCAAAACAGAAACAACAACAAAAAAACCCACCTGTAATTTATTTATTTTCTGTACACCTGCATGCAAGAGGATGCAGAATATCCTTGCCATGGTGATGCAAGGGCACAGGCTGACAGATAATTCGGATAATAACTGCCTAACTGCATTTTTTAAGGAAAGTGCATATGTTTTGCAATGCCTGCTAACAAGCTGTAGAGGAGTAGCATGGAAATCGGCATCCCCCTGCCCCCGCTGAGCCTAGAAAATGCTTTTTAGAGCAGTTTGTTTTAATTTTAGTGGAGAGATTTGCTTTAAAAGCTTGTACTCTCTATAGTATTATGCAACATATGCCCTGAAAGGCATGTTATTTAATGTTTTCTTGTTTGTGTTCTATTTAATGCTAAAAGGGAAAAAAGGGAATACAGAGGTTTTCTACTTTCCTTCCCTTAGTAGCTTTTTGAGGAGGGTTGAGAAGCAAAAGCAAGGGACATCATATTTCTGCTCCAGGAAATTTGGCACAGGATAGATGCATTTTGGACAAGCAGGAAAGAAACCTGAAGGTGTGGAGTCAATCTCTGCCTAGCTCTACATGCAGGAGTGGAGATTGTGCTGCTGGTTAACGTAAGCAGCACAGGGGTTGTGTGGTTTGGCATTTCACAGGCACTCCAGCCATTTCAGGGCATGGCAGCCACCACACAGGGCAGCTGCTGTGTGGTATGCAGCAGTACAGGTTCAGCTCTGCCTCCTCACGTCTGAGTGATGGGCTCAGACCAAAACTTCATCCAGAAACAGGTGGAACTTGGAAAAAATCTGCTTTTTAGCACAAATCAAAGTGCGGGTTTGTTTCTGTTGCCAACCTAAAGAATAAATGGCTCTTTAGGCCTATTTCATGAAGAGAAACCCAGGACAATTCCTGCCATGAATTCCTGTTCATTTTGGGGCAGTGAGGTGCTGCTCCACAGAAAGCAGAGTTTTATTTCTTGGTTAAGCTGCAGGATTTCTGTTCAGTGTTCGGCTTCTGGCCTCATCCTGCACTTCTCTCATGGACTAAACTGAAATAGTTACATTCTCCAAGGGCTCTGGGGAGCACCCTCAGCTCTGTGCTCAGACATAGCTGCTGAAACATCCCCAGGGTGGTGTTTTGGGGTTTAAAAAATATCTCACTCTCAGTAAGGGCAGCTCCATTTCCCCACCTTGTGCCAGCAAGGAGAAAGTGATTCCCAGGAAAGAAAATACATTAAAGCCCTGTTGGAGATATTTTCCCGAGGAGAGATTGGGAGGGCATGGGGTTGAGGGAAGGTAAAAAGGGAAAAGACTGTATTCAGTTTCCAGGCAAGTACTACACAGAAAAATTCTTATGCCACTGTTGGTCTCCTCAGCAGCTGACTCTTGCTGAGACACAACCGACATCTTCAGAGCAGGAGCAACCTGGCTGAAGCCCAGAGATCCAGCAAGTTTCTCACCACTGGCCATAACTTCCTCTAAGACAAGTAATTCCTGCTGGTTGCTGCAGGACTTTCCCTCAGGTGTGGAGCAGACACCCTCCCAGGTTTCCTAAGGCAAATCATGCTTTTGCACTCCACAGCCTGGTCCATCCCCTACCCTTTCAGGAGTCCCATCTAAGGCTGCTGCTTGCATGGAAGAAAGGTAACACAATATGATACTCAGATTGTGTAGATTTTGATTTTGTTGGGTTTTATTTATTTTTTTTTTGAGGCACTGCCTGTTCAGGAGGAGGGGAGGAAGATAAAGAGACTTTTCAGTCTGGATGTGGGAGTCTTGGCACCCTTCATTCAGCATTGGCCTAGGGTGGGCTCAGACCCTGGTTCATTCCCCAGGAAAGAGATCCTTTGGAGTTTTCTCTAAGGCTGTGAAGCTCCTCTGATGTTATGACCCATGGTAGCTTTGCAGGCGACAAAGACAGCCTCAGTCTCACAGCCCTGGACCAAGCACATCTCACCCTCCTAGCCAGCAGAATTCTTGGCTGTACTGTCACAGCCATACCTTTAAAAGAAAAAAAAAGCCAAAAGCGAAATGCAGTGTTTTCCACAGACTTCCCCAGCTGCATGATGTAGTTGTGATCTAAATACCCGAGGCAGCATTTTCAGAGCTTCAGAGCTTCAAGTAAGCACACCAGCTAATTAAAGGATTTTTATTGGCACAAAGGATCCCTTTCAGTGGCTGAAGGAAATAGGACAAACCCAGACATAAGGAGGGGCAGTGCTTCATCTCAAGCTTCCTAAATCCTTTACCTTTTGTCAGATGATCAGACTGCCACAAGTCACCATACTTTGAAAAACTCTTCCTGTCAAAATTTCTGATAGCAAAATCCCTCTTTAATCTATTCTGAATCAGGCCATGCTAGCCTTTTTCATGCTGCCAGGGTATCCCCAGCAGTGATGTTGCCCAGGAGGATGACAGGTTCATGAGAGTAAAGGCAGCTCTGGTGAGGGAATGCAAAAATGATCCTAGATTTCGTTATATGCAGAGTGCTGCCCATACAGGTCAGAATTTTCTCATGGAGCATATATAGATTCCTACCATAAGAGGGGAGAATAAAACAGGGCCCTCATATTTTAAGAGCACGAGGAAGGATCCACTCTTCAGGCAGAAGTTTTCCCTCAAAAACCAAGTATGAATACAGCAACCCAACCCCCTGCCCACCGCCCCCCCAAAAAAAAGAAAAAAAAAAAAGGCAGAAAAACAAAGGGAGTGGCCAGGCTTAAAAGCAGTATTTGGGGTGGGATGCTTTGTAGTCATGCACTGCCATGTTCTGGGTTCTTGATCTATCTCAGGGGTGTGTTGTAGCCAGTAACTCTAGAATAACCTCAGTTAGAAAATAATAATTTAAAAAATACACAGAAATCAGCTGGCACCTTCCTAAATCAATACAGCTTACAGCAATCAAAGTAAAGAAAAATTACTTGATTTTATTTGCTTTTTGAGATTTTTTAGGGAAACAAGGACTTTAAAAATCTGATGGTATTTTACTGAGTAGATGAATAAATATCTGGTGGACTGATCCTGACTGGATACCAGGTACCCACCAAAGCTGCTCTACCACTCTCCTCCTCAGCTGGACATGGGGGAGAAAAACAAAAAAGTAGAGCAAGGGTCAGGATAAGGGCAGGGAGAAATCACTCACCAGTTACCATCACAAGCAAAACAGACCCTGCATGAGGAAATTAGTTTAATTTATTATAATTTATTATCAATCAAATAAGAGTAGGGTAATGAGGAACAAACGCAAATTTTAAAACCCCTTCCCCTCACCTCTTTCTTCTTCCAGGCACAACCTCAGTCTTCCATGAACTTCTCCAGCACAAGTCCTTCCCACACAAACTGCATCCGTGTGGGTCCCTTCCATGGCATGCAGCCCTTCGGGAGCAGGGCCCACATCACAGGTCCTGCCAGGGGCCTGCTCCAGTGTGGGCTTCCCACAGGATCACAACCTCCTTTGGGTATCTTGCTCTGGCATGAGGTTCTCCCTGGGCTGCAGGGGCACAGCTGCCTCACCATGGGCTTTGTCACAGGCTGCAGGGGCATCTCAGCTCCAGTGCCTGGGGAACCTCTTCCCTGTCCTGCTTCACTGACCTCAGTTTCTGCAGGGCTGTTGCTCTCACATATTCTCACTCCTTTGTTTCAGCTGCTGCTGCACAGGTTTTCTTGTCCATTCCTAAATCTGTTATCCCGCTGTCACCAGTGGGCTTGGCCTTAGACATCAGCAGGTCTTTACTGGAGCTGGATGGCACTGACTTCACTGGGCACAGAGGAAGTGCCTGGCCCCTTCTCACAGAAGCCACCCCTGTAATCCCTCATTGGCAAAACTTACTGTGGGCTCGACATTTCTGATCCTGAATTTTAGCTTGCTGACCATTGCTAGCTCCTTTCTCAAGGGAAAGCTGTTAACAGTTTCTCTTTTCTAAACACCTCGCTCCGTTGCTCAGAACAGGTTAAGTAAACACTGTTCCCTTCCCCATAACAACTGTCCTCAGGTGTTGTTTCCTATTACTTAACCAATGGAGAGAAGTGTCAGTCTCATGGACCAATACTATACCTTTTTAGCACAGCATGTTATAAAAGAAACTGTTGGGATTGTAAATAAAGCCTTCTTTCTCTTCTGACACCTATATGGAGTCAATCTATTTCATATCCTACCGTGACATCTTACCATGAAAAACCCAATATAAAATCAAAAAGAAACCTGACATTCCTAGACCAACCCAAATTAGTCAATCAGCTTGAGAGAACACAAATTAAAGCACTGGTAGTTTAATAATAAAAAATCATAAAAATTTTGATGAGTTGTGGAACAAAATTCTAGAGTGTCCCCAAGTTAAGGTAGCCTGTGGAATAACAGGCAAAAAAAGGATCAAGCTTTCCCCAGCTAAATATAGCTTCATTGTTTAATCAATGTGCCTTCTCAGGTTGGTGGAAAGAGATGGATGATTGTGAACAGGGGTGTAAAAAGGAGGGGGGTGTGTGTGTGTCTCCACAGATGCAGAGGCTGAATGCTGAGCATAAAAACTTCACTTTTAGGGTAGTCTCAGTCTATGTGTCTAGTTCAGCCTTTTCCTCTTTTTTCAGTTGTGCCACATCCCAAGTCAACAATCAACGGCAATCAACAATCAAACTCTGCTTTGATACCAAGCTTGTTACCTTCTTGGAGCAAGCACATGTGAAATAAACAGGAAAGGGTTGCTATTGTTGCTGTTGGGTGCTTCCTAAAGGAGGATTTCTGTCTGCAGAGGTGGTTGGGACTTTTTGGCTGTGAAGTGCAAGGTGGCATGAGAATCAGGACAGCTGTTCTGCGCCTGATGGGTTTCATTTCATGGTTTGAGTGGGAGTCATCAGTCAGTTTTCCTCCTGGCCCAGAGGCTGAAAGAAGCAGGGAGCCTCTATCCTGGAGATCTGATGGATGATCAGTTCAGTCTATAATTCTTACATGGGCCTTGAGGCAATTTGCTCTGGCCTGCAAATACAAGATACGGCCACGCTGGGTGCCAAAATGAGATGTCAAGTTGCGCTGCCCTTTTCAGTGAGATGAGAAATATGCCTTGGACATGAATGCATTCATCTCTGAGCCCTGCCTGAAAACCCCTCAGCTTTTTGTATAAGGGAATAAACCTTATACATCTGTGCACTGAGCGACTCCAACAGGCCTGCATGCCCAGCTGCTCTGCACCTGCACTGGGCTTTCATCTACACATCAGGAATTTACTCAGGGGTGATGGCAGCTGCCTCTGCAGGGGTGACACCCTGCCCCTGCCAGCAGCCTGGAGAGCCCACAGCAGCATCTGTGGCATAAGAGCACATCTTGTACTCCACCAGGTTCTGCCACATCTTGTGGCCCTCCACAGCATCCTGTAGCATGCTGCTGAATCCCATCACGTGTGTCTACAGCCCGCTTCCCTGTCACTGGAGTAGAGCTCATTTACTCTTTCTGGCTGTGCTGGTGCAGGGGAAGGTGCTGCCTACCCAACCAGCCCTCCCTGGCTCATCTAGAGATGGAAGCCAAATGTGAGTGAAGTGGTTTATTCAGTTGTGGCCTTTGACTGAATATAGGTACTGGGGCAATTTAGTGCAGGGAGATGGCTCACTCTTTGGCCAGTTTATAAACGCCTCTCTTTGTGGGCTCGATATTTCTGAGTCTGAATTTTTAGCTTGCTAACCATTGCTAGCTCCTTTCCCAAGGGAAAGCTATAAACAGTTTTCTCTTTTCAAAACATCTCTCTCCGTTTCTCAGAACAGGTTAAGTAAACAGTGTTCCCTTCCCCATAACAACTGTCCCCAGGTGTTGTTTGCTATTACTTAACCAATGGAGAGAAGTGTCAGTCCCATGGACCAATACTATACCTTTTTAGCACAGCATGTTATAAAAGAAACTGTTGGAATTGTAAATAAAGCCTTCTTTCTCTTCTGACAACTGTATGGAGTCAATCTATTTCATGTCCTACCGTGACATCTCTTCTTTGGTTGCAAAGGACTGCAGAGAGGAATGCTGAGTGCCAAGATTTATGGAGCCACATGTTTATCAAGGAGATGCAAAGAAAAAAAACCTTACTAAAACTCAGCAGCGTTTTGGCATCTTTTTTCTTTTTTAATGTTAGAAAAAGAATTAATTAATTCTCCTCACTATTACTCTTCTTCTCCTGGCTAGCAAGTTATTTCTTTGTTGGGTCTGCTTGCCCTGCATTGCCAAGGGTAAGCTCTAAAACAGAGCAATCCTGCATGAGAAACTCTTAGTGACTGGTGTGGGGCAGCAGACAAGTCTGCCTTTGTGTGGTGGTTTGTTTGGGAGGTTTGTCACAGCCTGACACAGACAGGCACTCGCTGTGCCCGGGCACCACCCAGCCCCTGGGTGTGCCCCGTGCAGAGCCCAGGGACCCTCGGGGACTAGCAGTGTGTGTGCAGTTTTAGGAAGCTCAATTTCAAATGTAGTATGGCCTTTTTCCACATTAACAGTGGTGTAAAAAATACCTGACCTTTTAAATAGTCTTCACAAGCCTGTCTCAAACAGGTTTCTTAAGGATAAACCTCACTTAAATCTGAAGCAAACATAAGTGAAAATATTACAGATTTTAGGTAACACTTTCTTTTTTGACTCTGTTAAGGAGCAAAATGTGGGTTTCCTGCTTGGAGACCCTTGAAGCTAAGCTTTTGTCTCAAGGCACCTAGTTACAGGTTTAAAATCTCCACATTTTTTTCAAATAAATATACGGGGTTTTTAAAATTAACTTTTTCCCCCCCTCCCTCTGTGCAGAAACACTTTCTCTTTGTAGATAACAAGTGGCTGGAAATGAAAGCCAGGGGTGGGAATAGGATACAAGGACTTCTTGGACTTCAAGCAGGTGATTAAAAAGAAAAAGCCACAGTGTGGTAATATAGTCACTTATATTTCTTGTGGTTTTTTTCCAAACAAACTCAAACAAAGGTAAGGTAAATTGCTTCTTTCTTCAGACGACACTGAATTACCTCTAAGTAGTGCTCAAAAGTATATTGTTTAAACATTAAAAAGTCGGTATGTTTCCTTCTGCTTTTTTGAAAAACAAAAGTGTTCTTCTCTTCAAAACACAGCAGTGGGCTGTGACAGCTCCTGAACACAGAGTTACCTCTGGCCTGCCCAGCCAGAGGCAGTGAACTCCAGACTGTGCTAGAGGTGCCAGCTGTGGACCCATCCTTGAGGATGGACAAACATGATGAGCTGAATAGCTGTCCCTGGCACAGGGCTGCCAGGCAGGAAAAATTCCACACTCAGAGCAGTGCTGGAGAAGAGAAGTAGATGAGATGAATCCTAATAAATTTTTAAGCAGGTTTTCTCTGCACCCTCCACAGAATGGAAAATACTAATGGTGCACCTAAACCTGTAAAATTGTTTACATGGTAAGACACCTCCGGGTGCACACAGACTTAGGACTTGTGTCCCAGAGCTGTCCCTTGTCAGTCGCCATTCCCAAAAATGGAATATTTTGTATATTATTTTTCTAAAGGGCCCCAGGACAAAGAACAAACCCTGTCTGCAGTACATGGTATGAAATTGTGGTAATGTGGAGAAGAAAATTGGCTAAAGCAAGATCCCAGTGAATGTTTATATCAGACTAGGATGAGAACAGGGAGCTGCAGGGAGGAGAACAATCTATGGACTTCTGTTTGGAAATGTATTTGGGCATGACTTTCCTCTGCTTGTGCTGCTGCCTCTGGAAGGGAATGTGTGGGGACAGAAGGTGCTCCACGCAGTGGAGAAGGTGCAGATTTGCCAGGGGCTGGGACAGTCTCCCACTCCCACTGTGACCCCTTCCTGGGGACGGGTAGGGGCAGAGGTGTCCACTGAGACCTCTCAGCATTTGATGTGTCCCCAAAACCTCACGACAGGAGTCACTGCTCGCCTTCTGTCCCAGAGGAGCAGGAGCCATCTGGCAAGGGGGCGGTTGCTGGTGGGCTACAACAGCAGCCAACTGAATGCAATAAAACCACATGGGGTATTTTTGGAAAAGCTGACATCTTTATTTCTCTCTTTAGCTCTGAATAATCCAAGAGCCTGGCTTCCTTGCACTGTGGGCCTTGCTCAAAACAACGCTCAATGGGCAGGAAATGCTGCCACCTGTTTTTGATGGTTGTAGACACCACCAGTACATTTGGATATAAATGAATTAATTCACTCTTAATCTTCAAAACTCAGAAAACTTCAGATGAACTGCAGGCCTAGGTACCTAAAACTGATGGATAATTTCCATGGCCCTGCAGGGGAGAGGAGTCTTTGCCTGCAATGCCTCCCATTATGTCATAATTTGCCCTCAGTTTCCAGATGATGCCAAGTCAAACTTTCTATTTGCATCATCTTCCAAGGAGCTTTTAGCTATAATGATTTTATTGAGTTCTTGAGTGTTAAGCAAAACAATTCAGCTAAGAAGTTAATTGTGTCTGCAAAATGACAGGGATCTTATAAACTGCAAACACCCAGCCCACTCAGGATAAAAATGGTTCATGCAGCTCTAACAGTACACACGGTTGATTGAGAGTTTGTTGGTAATTTGGATTTTTAGTAAATATAACCCCCACATTTTCATCAGCAATTTGATTAAAAAAAGAAGGAAGAGCTTTGCATTTTCAGGTTTTTAAAGTGAAAAGCTCAATATCCCCCTTCTTGCTCTCAAGCTTTGGAGCATTTGCACATAAAGAATAGGATAAGAGGCAGAGGGAGGCCCTTCAGTGGGCAGTTGTGGGGCGTGTGAAGGACGTGTCAGTGAAATGCTACTTAAACAAGAGGCATCTCTGCTGTTTTCATTAGCACATTTCTGCTTTGTTTCTAGGCGTGCAAATGGTGAGCAATATCTCTGTCGTGGTTTGGGTTTCTGAAAGTCCAAGTAGATTTTTCTGGGTATTGTGTTTTGGGAAGGAAAGTGAATAAGGGTGAAAAGACAGGAACTACATCCAAGCAAGTCTGGCTGCGGGGACAATTCAGTGCACATAAAATGAGTGGTCCAGGAATAAACTGGAGACTTTAAAGCCTGCAGCTTTTGGAAAATGTGACGAACAAGCACCAGCAATATACCATGGGGAATTTTGGGCCAGGAAATGCTAACTTTAGCTACAGCAGTGCTATGTTTAGGCGTTGTGGGGCTGAAGTGAGAGGCCCCTTGGTCCAGCTCTGAGTCAAAACTGCCTCTGGAAACCTGCAACCTGTCCTGACTAGGGGAACTGGCCATATAATGAAGAGGAATTAAAGCCCCAGCATGTCTCCCTACAGAGGGAATGGGCACTCTACCCGGTTTGAGCAGCTTTTATTCGCCTTGGCCAGCTCTTCACTGACACTTATCCAAGTCTCTCAGAAGGCTCTTTCAAGCATTTTGTGTTCACTAACAGACTATTTCCATGCATTGTGTATTTCCACGCTGCAGCAACAGCCATGAGCAAGCTAAATGCTGATGCCTTTAACCTGCTTTTAAGGTTCTTGTTTAGTCATACCTTGCACAGGGCTACATCACAGACAGGTGCCATGCAAGATGAGCTGATGAAACAGGACTTTTAGAGCTGACCCAGCTAAAGTCCTTCCAGCAGCAGAGCTGGCTGCAGGACCTGGCTGTCTTTGCCCACCCTGGCGAGGATATGCTAAATCTCATCTTGGAAGGATTTATGTAGTGCTGCACTTCATGTATCAAGGGAGACATTACTGCACGGAGCAAACATCTGTACTTAAAGACACATGGAAGCTGCTGCTCAAAATAGAGATAATTCCTCCTGCAGCTATATAGAAAAACCTTCCTGAAAAGTTAGTTTTTTCATTTAACTGCTCCTCTTCCACGTAAATAAAGCATAGCCAGCACGGCACTGTTGCCATTTTCAATGTGGCTTCTAATTCTAGATTTTGAGATATAGGGGTGGCCAGGTTCCTGGGAAACTACAGGAAATTTTAAATCACATAAAGCACCGTGATCCCTTTGAGTGTGTGATACACTACAGGGTTTCACAAACCAGGGACAGCTGGAAAACCCTTGTCTAGATATGGGTGTCCAGACCCAGAGACATTTGTAAATCTTTACCTGTTGAACCTCTTAAGCCTGGGTGAAACATTTTACTGTTGTGTTTTTCAGCTGAAGATGCATGGGCTGTGACCACACGGAGTCTCCTTCGGCAGAAAGGACCCTCAGTGAGAGGCACACGGGGTGACCCATGGAGCTGTTACTACTGGCAAAGGTGCCTGTCATCCCTGGGGCAGTGGCCTCAGTGCAAGTGCTTCAGGGGCCCCTTCAGGAGGCAGCAGAAGACTCCCCATAGCATCTTCCATTGCCAGAAGTGCAACCATCCCTGGGGCTTTTGGATGGCCAGGATTCATACTGAAGAGCATGGGAGAGAAACAGGGAGGTTTTTATGCCATGGAACAGGGGATTCCTCATGGAGGAGGAAGTTCCTCTGCCATGTTACGTGTTGCTTCCCTTCCTGACCTATACTAGAACACTGCAGACAAATTTTTGGTCTCAGCCTAATGAGCAGTGGAGGGCTGCTTGCCCTGGGAGGGTACTGGGGTCCCTTTGCTATGGCTCCTGCCCTGGTTTTCAGCCCAGGGCAGAACTGTGGGATCAGCAGTGGGACCTGCCCTGGTCCCTGGCTTGGGACAGCTCCCGACTGGGCGCAGTCAGCACATTCCTGTTTGCAAAGCAAGTGCCGACCTACCTCTATACCTAAGTCAGCATTAGTTCCAACCCCTTATTAATTCTCAGCTGCAAGTAACCAACAAAATTCACTTGTGGTACAGCTCCAGTAAAATTTAAGCTCTATGGAGTCAAGCAGGCAGAGAGAGAGATGTGCAGAACCTTTTCAAAGGCAAAGAAAGGCAGTTGGGAAGCTCTGAAGATCCCCTTATCTCTCTACCAGCCGTGGGACTTCTGAATAGCATCTAGCAGTGCCTTTCCTTCCCCACTTTGCTGCACCTGCATGCCTGGCTTCTTGTGGTTTCTGCAGTGCCTTTGACACATACCTGTTACTGCGCCATCACAGTGCATGGCTTTATCAGCATCTTTTTCAGAACTGTCACGTGTGCTCCCTTCTAAAAGCACATGGCTGCATTTAATACTGGACTGAAGAATGCCCTAGGTATAGATCAAGAACCAGCTGCTGCAAAAACCTGAGACTTTAAAAAATGTATTTATTTAGTTCAAGTTTTGATGCAGATATATGTTTATGTTTTATAAATTACCACTCTGAGATGATTCAAGCACACACAGTTCCGACAGTTTATTTTAAGTGGAAAATCTTCATTTACTGAAACCAGTATTCATGCAGAACACTTTTATACAGTAACTTAAATGAGTGAACTTCCTCGAGTCTTTCATATCTTGTGCGTATGGATCGAGCAGTCAGTAATGTTTAGGATATTTAAGCCTGGAGTGGAGCAAGAAGTGAGCATGACACTAGAAAGGTAGCTCAAGGCACAACAAAGCAGTGCTTGATTACGTGGGTAGAGCCTTCAGGAGATGTACTGGGAGCAAGCACAGGCTGCTGCCCTGAGGAGTGAATTGGGTGTGAATTAATGATAAGTCAAAGGTCAATGCAAGGTCATTGAGGAATTCATGTAATAGAAGCAAGAGCAGTCTCTGAATAATCTGAAAAGGTCTGAGGAAATTTTAATCAGGGTGTATGGCTGTGGTTTCAGTGCAGGAGGGTGGCAAGCAGATTCATGACTGGGCACACAGAGCAGTGATGTATAGCTGGAAAAGCGTGGAAAAAACACTGGAAGGTTGTTTTGTTCCTGTTTTGACATTTATATGCCCATTTCTAGTGTCCTGGTATATGTGTGACATATAATTTCTGAGATTAGAGAGCCATCCTGATAGAACACTTCTGTCTGTTTCTAAAATATCTTTATACATCCAGAAGGAATTTTTGAAATGGATAAATCACTAAGAAGTTGGTTCACATAAGTAAGACTAAGAAGCATGGAACACTGTGATGCTTAATTCACAGCTCTCTTCTTCTCAGCCATTAATTTCATCTGTACTACTTCAGCCAGCAACATCAAGCAGACACAGAAGTGCTTGCAGAATTCAGTGCAAATATTTCAAACAGTGTACAGGGGCCTGCTGTTGGTAAAAGACCAAACATGGGTATTGTTTTAATTGCCTTGTGGAACCTTTTCATAAATAGTTGCATGCTTTTTGTGGATTAGTCTCACACATTTAAAGCTTTGTTTTGCCTTCTATAACAACTGCTCAACTGCACCAACAGGAATAACTTTACAAGTTTATTCTATTTTATTAAAATCAATGTATACAGCTTCAAAAAGCAATTAGTATTTATTTATTTAGCTAAAATGTTTCAAATATTAATAGTAGCTTCAAAATGCTGACAAGTCCTAAAGCCCAGCAAGTAACATGCTTTGATGTGTTTGTCTTCTGGCAGCTGAAGAGAGAGCTGATTTAAAATGTAAATAATTAGTTTGCTTAATATTTTCTTTCCAAATGTGAAATCTGTTAGGGTTTTTTTTCCTCCCTCCAAACTGTGCTTTAAATTACATTTTATTGCTATTATTTGACAATGTATCTCCCAAAAGAAAATGGAGACAGCTTGCTTACTGACATCCAACTGACCTGGTCCTTGCCTTCAGGTAACTCATTGTGCAGGTTTGGCACCTGTTGGCCTCAGTGTGGCACATCTTCCTACCTATCTGTAGGTACACCATCTACCCTGCTGAGGCCACTGCTCCATTCAGGTCAGCAGGATTATTTGGTTTATTTAAGATTAAATTAGCACATTTTTGAAGGATTGCTGCCACCATAAAGACATTTTATCTTTTAGTGCGACGGCATTAATTTACACCTTAGGTATTTCAAAACAATTCTCTATGGAATTCTTTTTAATTTTTATTCTACAGCAAAATAGAGCAGTTATGGAGGCCTGATTCCCAGCTGGACTAAGTTAGCTTGCAGATATCGGAGATGCTATGATGGTTACAGCAGTTGAGGATTGAGAGCTACAGTTTCCCTAAATATATGATGCAGATGTACAACTCACATCCACAGTGGCAACTTTACACATCTATCTGGCAGTGCATGAGTCTCAGTCCCAAAGGAACCCTTCTATCCCTTATGTACAGAAATAATCTTTGAAACACTGAAAACACAACAACTAAACTGAATCTTGTACTGCAAAGGCGCAGTCAGAGAGGAATTTAGGTTCTTTTTGAAAAGAGTATAATGAAATGCTGCTCTGAGCCAAAGCCCAGTAATGCTCCAGCCCTTTCTGCTGCCAGCAAATCCCATGAAGGCCTGTGGGACACCAACCCTGCTGGGAAAAGGAGGTGACTCCTGATGCAGAGGAGTCAATAAGCTCAGGAGATCCTCACCTGGCTGTTAGGGCTGCTGCAGTAACTGAGAGAGGGCACACATCTGCAACATCCCTGGCAAGCTCCTGCTATGAACCCGTGACACTCTCAAACTGAACTGAACATCCTGCAAACCTATGAACTCTGCCCACCTGGTATCTGACACCATGTCCTTCTGTGAGATCCTGTTTTACAAGCAGATGGTTTCTAACCAGATGGATTTACACATTTCCAAGTGTCATTTGACTTCTCCTCTGACATTAAAAGGCATCTCCAGACAGATGAGTTATTTACAATGGCACTCTCTGCACAGGATGTGTTAAATACAGCCAGCTAACCTTGCAAAAAAATTACCTGCAAAGTCACCCCAACAGTTACTGTCAAGACTGAGCAGGCAGGTAGAGCAAGCAGAGATACCTGAACAGGGAGCTGTCTCCCCCAGCTAGAGACCTTTCCAAAGGAGGTTTCCGCAGCTGAGCTGAGTTCTGCAGACTCTCTTGCCAGTGAGTGGAGAGTGCTCTGAGGATGCAGCATCTGCCCTGCTTCAGAGGCATGTGCCAAGACCCACACTCCTGGCTCGTGTTGGCACTGACAGGGCAGATGCCCACCTGCCCTTGTGGAAACTGAGTGGCCACTCGAACTGCCCCATTTCTATCCCAATTAGTATAGCAGAGGAATGCCAGCACGTTTTCAGCCAGTAACAAATGAGTCAGTAGGTGTGCTTTCCTCCACCAAAACCCATACATAAAACGAACATTCCTCTTTAACTCAAGCGCAAAAGGAAGAAGTTCTGCTTTGGGTTTATTTTTTTCAAATCAATCATATGGTAAAAGCTGTTCACAGGAGACTTGCAATAGTGAGTCCCTTCGTGCCTTTCCCCTGTCCCCAGTCAATGCTAATCCCAGATGCAGTTTAGTTACATGTGGATGTGTCATGTTTCATGAGGGTAACATATTTACAAGCTGACTGCTCCTATTTACATTGCTTTCATTTCTTCCTTTCATTGGCATTTCACAGTATCATATTAGCAATTCAGCCTTTGGGAAAGAGGCCAGCGTACATAAATCTTTGGGAAAAAAGCTCCTGAGTGGATTAGCAAGTGACAGATGGTAGGCACTGTGTCTTACCATGCTGAGGCAATCCACAGGGCAGGCAGGTTGCCAGGCACAGAGCATGGCACGAACAAGTTGTGGCCTTAGAAAAACTGATGGCAAGCAACACAAAGGCCATGAAAACCTGCAATGAGGAAAGAAGTGCAGCAGATAGTTCATATGTGGTCATGATGACCAGGCGTGAAAAAACAAGCAACATTCCAGGCTAAAGCCCCTGGGATCCATCAGGCCAGCACAGGGTGGCCGCACACCTGTGTGCCAGTGGCAGTCTGCGGTTTACAGCCCTGTGAGGTAGGCTCAGAGATAACTTCAGAAAGCAGAGCAGCTTCCTGCTTTTGGGGCTGGAGATGGCCTGCTTTACAGCAGGCTCAAATACCTCTGCTTAGGTACCCATGTACCCTCACAGCTGGTCATTCAGCTTCACCATCCCCAAGGACTCGATTTAACCTGGCTGAAACAACAGCAAAGGTGTCTCACAAAATTCCACTGTGCCAGTCCTTCACCCCAGTAGCAAGCAGAACAGATCTCTTCAGTAACAGTAGCTGTGGTAGTGCTCCAGCACCCAAGATCACAGGCTTCCCAGCTCAAACTCTATAGCAGACATGAGGCACCAGCTCTTTGCCACCAAATCCTTACAGACAAGCAGCAAGCTTTTTGTACAGCACGATGTAAGGCCATGCCCAGCCAAACACCAGCTACTCCAAGGGTAGGGCTGAGTTACAACTAATGCCAGACTGGGAAGTCACTTTGCAATATGGATGGTCATTTATTTATTGTTTTATCGTGACACATCAAAAGCTATGGCTGCAATATCAGAACATGGTGTCATTTATAAAATATCAGTATTATTAATGTGGTGGTAAGATATTGTTAACATTTACAGAGAGGTGTATAATAATTCCATAGCCTTGCCTCAGTGACAAAATACACTGGCAAGCAGATGATGGATGGAATATAGTGACTCTTTATTATCATGGTTTTTCCTCCTTGATTACTGAATGGCCTATAATGATATCAATAACTGTTGCTGAATCTAATCCTTTTGAATATGGTAGATAGAGCCTTTGCTCTTACAGTATGTGTCAGAATAAAAGAGAAGCATCTGAAAAATAAAGAAAAGGCATTTCCTTACAAAATGAGATGAAAAAATAAAACAATATAAATGGAACTTTCAAGTGTTTCTTTTTATATTTAAAGCTCTTATTTCAATAAACTGTTATTAAACATTCTTAAATAATCATTCTGTACCTTTGATTTCCTGTTTCACCTTTGGAAACAAATAGAGTAATCTCACTATAAATGTGTGCAAATAGAAAATATATAAATATATTTATGGCCCACGTCATAAAAAGGTGGTCTCAGAATTGCCATTTTTACAATGATCAGTTGGGGCTCCTTTCATTTTGTCCTGCAAGTTATTTGAGCTCTCTTCTTTTAAGCCTTTGAAGTCCACATGCAAAGAAGAGCCAAGAACACACATACTGTCCTGTGTTTCATTTTGTAAACTGCTTGATGACACCTGTAAAACAGTCCCAATGTGACTGAACAGTGGAGTTGATGTGATCCACTTCAACAAACTGAAGTCTGCTTGGTCAACTGCTGAGCTCCATGGGAATGTTGCTCCCCCAGGCAATGACTCCACCTCTGAAGATCCACATCGAACTTCATGAAACCCCATGGACCTTTCCAGACTACTTGCTGATGAGGGGAGCTTGTTCTCCTCATACAACACAGCACCCTGGGGAGAGGCAGCTGCAGTCTGATCTATTTTATGTTCTGCCTTTGCGTGCCCTTGGAAAAGTGACTCCCTTGTTTGAGGAGAGGCTGGCAAAGGACTGCTTTGGTTATTAGCCTTGTAACAATCACTAGCATTCGAGCCAAGGCTCGGGGAGAAGCTGTCTGCAAAGAGTCGTGTCTGACATATTGTCTCCTTTACATTCAACTTGGTGAGAAGCTGGGTGCGAGTCTCTGGGGACAGTTTACTCAACTGGCGTCCAAGCTGAAGCTGGGTTGGGAATAGTGTACCCTGAAGGGTTCTGTACAGGAATCTGCAAGAGGAGAATGGGCATGTGAAAAGAAATGAAAGAAGGAAATACCCAAAACGTTATTAAGGGAAAATATCCAAGACAAAAATACAACATAGAAAAATAATGCTCTACACAAGAACACTTGCAGATGGACAGCTCTGAATGCTGTCCTAATATTTTGATCAATAGTGTAATAAATTTGTATCTTTAAGCCAGTGATCGACCTTGAATTACACACAGTCTTTCATCTTTCCTGATGAAGAAAGGCAATGGGGTAAGTCTGAAGAGCAAGCCTCCTACATCTACAAATAGGCAAGTAGGTCCACAACATACTATCAGAATTTGGTTACTGTGAATTTTACGTGAGGATGGACTGAATCTGGAAGCATCACAGAAAACCTCACAGGGTAGCAAACCTCTGCACGGCCAGCATGATTTGACCAACAGACTACAATTATCCCATTCCTGTGGTCCTTGGCCAGGAGCTGTGGTCAGGAGCACAGAATAGGTTTGCCAACCTGCCTTCAAATAATCCGCTGCTGAAAGAAACTGAGTTGTCTGGTAGGCAGAACTAAAGATGGGGAGTGGAAAACATTCTTCCTCTCCCAATCATATGCATAAAGTGCCCTTACATACAAGAAAAGGTATGAGAGGAGATACAATACCTGGGCAGCAATGCAACAACTGGTGATATAATGCAAGTGAAATAGAACATAGGGTCTCCCATCAGCCTTTCCATGGTCCAGTAGGGATTGGATGGAGGATGGCAGACTGGGCAGGAAGCATTGTAAACCAGAGCCACAAAGAAAAATAAAATGATACTGAAGATGCAAGATGACCAGTGGAGAAAAGTCTAGAACAACAACCAAAAAAAACGAAACCAAAACAAAACAAAAACAACAACAACATAAGTATAATGATTCTTTATATTCTGAGAAATTTGCTGTGACTTAATTAAATTAAAACTTCTTAATTTCTGGAGTCAAATCCATGCACAGCAAAGAGTTTAGAGTCTTGTATATTTAAAAATTCTTATTATAAATCCAACACTACAAAGCTGTTTGCAGATCATATTTTAAAACCTTTTCCATGCTTTTTAAAAGTGCCTGCTAAAAATAGAATGTTCTGAGGGAAAGAAGCAACCAGTTTTTGAAAGGTGGCACTAAGAGAAGAATTATGTCTATGCCAGTGAGTTTCTATGTAGGCTGTAGATGTAAGTAAGGTACCTTACCCAAGTTTTGGTTTCAATAGCCAAATGCAAGATGATGGTGAAAAGAGCTATTGTGGTTATGGGAGTTCCCCAAGAGAAGATATCCACCTCTGAATCATAGTAAGTCTGTACGGAAGAAGACAGAATTTAGCCCAAGCTGTGTTGTCAGTTCTCCTCCAAATGCTTGAAATAGAATGGTTTAAACTAAACACTTACAAAATAGGGGATGAAGAAGCAAACCAGGCTTTGATACATAGCATCAATCATGTTCATCCAAAACATGTGTGGTTGGTACTCCTGTGTCATTAAAAAAAATAGTTAAGAAAATCAGATCATAATGAAGATCCTATCTGCCAGAATACATATTTTGAGGGGCACATTTCCAGGGCAGTTTTAAAGGCTTGGGAAAACACCTTCATAACTTTGCCAATCATTTAGCTATTCTGGGGCATGAAGCATGAACAGTCTACATGCAAGTCACTCTGTTCTGGAATGAAAGTATTTTGCCCTTTTTTTTTTTTCTGGCAGAGGGTGTAATTTGAATCTGATGCTCAGGCCAGGAAACATTTATGAAGATGCCCTACTTTATGCACTACAGTCAGACCACTAATGAACACGAATAAATGATTCTACATCACATAAGCACAAGCACAGGGTATTTATTGGCAGAAGAGAAAACAGAAAATGCACATGTACTTAGAGAACATCCACAACAAAGGTCTTTAGTGGCAAGTCATGTAGCAATATATGCTATAAATATGACTATAAAACATATATATATACACACATTTCTCTAAGTATGTCCATAAAATTGCTTGCTAAATCCAGTATTAAATTAACATTTTGGTTTACAGAAATACGCAATTGCAGGGGTATAGATGGTCATATAAAGGACCTAGATATAAGGAAAAAATAGTTTATAAATGGCAAAATGTTTATATAATTTTGGTATATATTCTACATCTCCAACAACAGGGTTCATCAGGTCTTCTTCCTTTTGTAGAAAATATCATTGTAGACTAAAAATGGGAATGGAAAGATGCTCAGAAAGAATTATGGTGTTAATTGGAACTGAACCTGTTACTTGGAAAATGAACTAACATGGTTAATTAGTGCATCAGGTTGCTCAGAGGGATTGTGGAATCTCTAGTGTTGGAGACATTCAAAACTGGACTAGTTAAAGACTTGAGAAACCTCATCCAGGTTTGAAGCTGTTTTGACCAGGGGTCTGGATCAGATGGCCTGCAGAGCCATCTAAACTATTCTATAATACTGTAGGCCCTTTTTGAAAGAGATCCCACCTTGAACAGGATTTTTAAGTTTTTAAAATGCCTTTTTAGGTAACTATAATGGGAATACGATCAATAGATTTAAAAAAAAAAACAAACAACTTAGAATCATCTCTGGGCCTCTCTATGAGAAATAACTGGTCTGTGAACCTGGGAGACTTCTCAGTTTGCTAGCTGAAGACAGGCAGACATAACCTCCTAACAAGCCTTAAGGCATTACAAGATTTCTATCATCCTAAAAATGTGCAAGAGGAAGGTATTAATAGTACAGATCTTTCAAGTGTGATACACTTGAAACAGAAGAAATATAGAAAACAGAAAACAACAGAAGAAGAGGATAGAGTTTGGACTAATGGACTAAAATAAGTTACACTCAAATTCTCCTTTCATCTTTCCAGGAGAGTATCTAGCAATGCCACAACATGTGTGGGGTATCAAATACAGGTGTACAATTGGAGGCAAAAACCTCTTACTGTGTCCTCTCAGAGGACAGCTTTGTAAGACATTTTTAAGGCTTTCGCCTTTGAAACAACGTCCCGATATAGTTTTGCCAAACAGCGAGATTCTTCCACAGTACACTGTACCTGTAATTACCAGGAATGGTTTGGCTCAAATTACTCCTGCAATTCCTTCTGTTTTCATTGTGCAATTCAAGCAGACGGGGACAAGGTCTTTTCAACTGATATTTCAGCTGAATCTCACCGGTGCCTACCTCCCTCAGAGACTAAGTTTATCATGCTTACTACCAAGGCCATCTTTCTCCTCTTTTTGTAAAGGGCTGGGAACTGATGTTTTGAATAAGTACTGTGAATTTATTCTGTAAAAGCCTGCACTAGCTACAAGATGCAATCTGTTTTATTTTTGTAGTTATTTGTGAGCCTGGACCATGAAGGAGGTGCTCACTTTAGGTTGAGTTAAATCATCCAGCCTTCTCTCCTGTCACATATTAAAAATATGGCTGGTTGGGGCTTTGCTTGTTTGTTTGTGTGTCTTTTGTTTAGGTGTGCTTTTGGGATTTTGACTCAGATTAAAAATATCACAAAGAACTAACACTGACTTCTCAGACTGTATTTACCAGCCATCTACCCTTTGGGAGCAGGGCTGGTTTTCAGTTGAAACTAAAGATGTTCAGGAAAGAAATAACAATAATCAAGAAGTTTTTTACCTCCATATTCTGTCCGCTTTTATAAAGCTGAGGTACAGCAATTAACACTTCAGCTGGCACATCCTTATCCAGCACGCCAGTAATCAGTTGTGGAAGAGAAGAGAAGAATAAATTAAAGAAGATCAGATACCACTGATCAATCATTGTTGAGCCAGAGAACCCACAGTAGAACTGGTACCAGAAGAGAAGGGCCACAAACATCTGAAACAGAACAAGCAATGCTGTAAATACAACAAGATAAGGAGGACCATCATCCCTTTGTGTTCTGAAACCTTCCTGATTCCAGCTGAACATGAGAGCAATCCTTGTGAGGATAGCTACTCTTTAACTCACTTCAGGATGCATAGACCACTTGGCTAAGCTGCAAACATCAGGCACACCTGCAAGTCTTTGTGCTGCTGGAACCTCAGATCTTGAGCATTACACAAAATTAACTTCCAGTTCAAGTGAAATTTAACTAACTGTAAAAATTTAACTAACGGAGGTGCAATTTAACTAACTGTAAAAAGCTCTCCCAACTACCGCTGACCTCTAGAAAAATGAATACTGATGTCACAGCACTTACATGACTACTGTAAGAACAAGAATTTCCACAATAATATCCTCTGCTGGCTGGAGATGTTTTGGGAGACTTTTGCAGCCTATAACAGATAAATGCAGAGCTTTTTTGCAAGACCAACATGAGATCAGCAGCAGTAAGGAAGGTGGAACTGTAAGGTCCAGACAAGTTGTCTTAATTATTCCATCTTTATGCTTTAACATTCAGCAAATTAGCAGTGCTGTAAAGATTCCTCGATCTCCCTTCTTCTTCCGCTCTATGAAGAAATCATCTTCATATACAGCTGCAGCGTTGTTCATCTACTTGGGTTGGAGGCACCCAAAAAGAAACAAACTACACAACTCGTTTTTTCTACAATCTCTTCAGCATGGAGAATCCAGAGGGCTTAGGAAAGGTGCCGATGAAGGATTTGAGGCCTAGAAAAAGATGGCCAGCTTCCTAGAGAAGGAAATATATTCCCAGGCTTGGCTCTTCTAAAAGTAAAATTTTTGCTATTCTTTGTAAAGTGATTAAGACCAGAAAACTGCTGGAAACTGTTAAAGATTTTCCTCCTTTTGACAATGAAGATGGGAAATGACATGACCCCTCCTTTCACTTCCTCTTTTTTTGTATTTTGTTCTCAAAAAGCTTTCAGTCAGATGGAGAATGTTAACCCTTCACAAATTTTACATATACAGAGGAAAATACAGATCTGTTCTGTGTGCCCAAATGTGGATGAAAATTAAACATGGGAAGAAAAAAAAGGCTATGGTGTGCTTAGTCAGTGAAAGCTGCTTTAAGGACAGTAAACCTGTCTTGTAAAGGGGAATTGCCACAGAATAAGAGGCCAGTCCTACAGTAAACAAATGTACATTCATGTACGTATATATATATATACATACACACACATACACACACACACATATACATAGAGTAGATAAATGCTTAGGCAAACTTTACAGACTACATTGAAGTGGCTTGTATATGAGCAGCAAACATACCTCACTGTTAGTGAGCCCATTCTATAAATTAACCAGAAGAAAAATTAAATGATAGTATTTTTGTAAGCTCAACCTCTAGAAATGCTTCTGTAAATGTATTTCAAGAAAAATATCTTCCTGTGGCCCTAACAAGACTGAGTTACCAAGGCTTACCCTCTTCAGTACAGTTGTTTGGGACATGGCAGTTTCATTCCGAAATTGAACATATTTTGCAAATTATTTCTTTTCCACACCCAAAACCAAACGAAATTTCTTGAGTAATTTCTCAAGAAGAAATGACAATAAATACGTGAATTTATGTACTTTTTTCTCACTGTTTTAAAACAAAATGCAGGTAATCCTGGGCACAGTAAATTTTCTCTCTAGAGCCTTGCTAGCCTGTCTCGGAAAGTTTGGTTCTGACCAAAATAAGTAGTTTGATGAAAATACAGTCAGCTGAAAATCTTCCTACCACCTCCACAAGGGGTCTTAATAGTGTTGTTGAAGAAAGCTATACAAATAAATGAGGCTTAAATCAGATTTTTTTTCTCCTAAAGTTTTATTTTGTATTAGACAAGATTTTAATTTTATTTCAAACATTCTCTCTTGCCTCTGTGCATTCCCTCACTGAAAAAGACAAAACAAATTTACATAAAGATTTTAAATAAAAAAGGTTTCCCTTCTTCTCCTGCCAGATGAGACTGTTTTATGAATGTGGTCCCAGAGAGACTTTCTCAGTGAATTAAGTATATGTCAAAAATTTTTCAGTGCTGTCTTGCAGAGACAATGTATAAATGGAAAGAAGATGTGCCTGCTTGTGCAGGTAAAATTTTGTTTACATGAAATCCCTTTTCATCAAGCTCAGGTATTTCAGTCCATCTATGTTGAAATTTATACTTTACTTGTATTTTTATCATCTCCATGAAGCCAAATATCTTCTTGGATAAGTCATTTAAGTTTTCAAATGGCTTTTGCAGCAATGTGAAGTTTAAATTTTAAATTAAATAGGTTTTAGTGGAGAATGGAAAATTTCATAGTATGAACAAAGGGGGGGGAAAAAAAAAACACTTGAGGAAACAGAAAGCTTGCAGAACATCTGCAGTGCTATCTTGACTCTTTTGTGGAGAATCATCCAGAAGAGTCTCCTTGCAAAAGGTTCACATACTCCTATCTTTCCTTAAGGGCAGGCACTGTGTCAGACATATTTGTGTCTATATACTGGATATCCAAGCATAGTTTAGAGTCAGAAGCAGCAAGTATTTCTCAGAAAGCTTTGAAAGCTGCCAAAACACAGCCAACAAAAAGAGATGTCTTCAGTTATTTTCTAGCCTTGAGGCAGTAGCTTCTGAGTATGTCTTACTAAAAATGGCATGAGAAATAATACTTGTAATCAAGGGCAGTTGTACCAAAGAAAATGGAAGATTTTACCCATGCTGAACAAAAGCATTGATGTATAAACAGCGTATCTGGCTACTGTTTGCTGGAGTTTATTTTTTAAGTTTTTAATATAAGATGGCTCTGCATGTGCCTCTTGGAAGTTTGGATTTGATACTGTCAAGGGGTATCTTGGAAACATCCAGCACTGGGGGTGGGAGTACAGATGTTCAGCATCATTCAGGATCAAGCCTTAAAACTGTTGCATTTGAACACCACCACATATTTCACTGCTGTACTTCAACAGGTGGCTCTCCACCCAGTACAGCATTACTTAAATCTGCTTGCTAGTTCTGACTCAAGCAGCAGCTCAGATCACAAAGTCCCTTCATTGTTCTGTGTCTGAAAGGGCACTTGCATGCAGTCGCTCCTCTGACCTCAAAACGTATTTTAACACACTTGTTTTAACAAAAAGACACTTCATTAATCCTTTAGCACCCTTAGGTATTTCGGTGACATTCAAAATATTGAGCAAATGATGGTTTTCTTCTGATAACTGAGGATTAGATGAAAATCGGAAAGCAACTCCTGCAAAACTGAAAGCCACTGTTTTTCTGATACTGAGGACAAAATCCAGTCTCCTGCACACAATTCATACATCACCCTCTGAAGCAAATAGAGGTATGAGAGCTCTAGCTTTCCTCTTTTTCTTGCTTCTTCATATTCCTTGCTCCCAAGGTGATTTGTAGATGTTGCAAGTGAGCAAATATACGTGCCTGCCAGCGACTCCCACCCAGCTGGTGGTATTCCTGTTTTCCTTGTTAGGCTGTTTTCAATCAATCATCTTTTTACTCCAAAATCAATGCAAAGGGCCTTTGTTGAGGCCAAGGAGTTGAGCTGCTTTTGGCTCTATGCCCAGTACTGGATTGAGTTCTGTTTCATACACCAGGGAGGAAACACAGACCTGTCATCTGTACTTTAGCACCATGTGCTTCCTTTCTAATGAACTCTTTCGATTAGTTGGAAGTAAGATAAATCAAGAAAAAAACCTTCCCAGTCTCCACATCTGAGACAGAGAGGACTCAAATTATCTCAAGTCACTAGGAAATACGTACAGTGATTCATAAACAATGGTGAGATTCAGTCAGGAAAAGAAAACACACTCAACTGCTACTTGGGACCAATGCTGGATGGCTTTGGCATTGAGGACTTCTGTATCCAGCCAGCTAAATCCTGCAAAACTGCTCTGTAAAGAAAGTTTTCTTCAGCAGAGCTTGTTATTTGTGTTACTTAATTTGCACATTCAGCAGCACACTGTAGCTGTTATGGAGTGGGTCTCGTATTTCTGCAAATGGCAGCCAGCTGTCTTTCAGCTCTGCAAATTTCTTTGCAGCTTATTTTTAAACCATTTGAAGGCTGACCTAATGCTTAACACAAACCCTGGAAACATGTGGTGCCAGAAAGCTGCCAAGTCAAACACTTACTGCATTTTTGTAGAAGAAATACAGCACCATGTTGGCGAGTCGGGAATAACACCAGTGGCCATGAACAAGCAAAAGCTTCTCCAAATGCCTGAACCTCGGGATTGCAAAGTCGCTTGCCATCACCGCCTTTAATGAAACAAAGGTTGGAATCATTATTGTAAAGCACCACCATCAACACTAACAATGAATCTAGTCATCTTCTCGACTCCTACAGTCAGTGGAAGTTGTACTCATGAAGAATGAAATTCATGACAGTGCTTATGAAATGCAGCTATTGCTGCATGGATTTGAAATACCCATGAGCAAACACAGCAGGACACGCAAGGCAACCCTGTCCTCACTCGGAGGAGATAACAGCCTACATTGCAGATGGTGACATGCAACAGCAAAAGCAAGAGGTGGGAGAATGGCTGGCAGTTGCAGTTGCACGAGCATGAAGGTTCAGGGCTCATGTGTGAGGACCTTGGTGGCTGTATTTTTCTCTGTGAAAACTACACAGTACTTACAGGGCAAAAGGAATTCCCAGAGAATAAGATAAAAACAGCACAATTAAGTTGTTGCATCATAATGGTTTGACTTCAAAAGACAAAATGATAAAAATATTAGTTTTAATTTATTTGCACAGCTGGTTTATACAATTTACTTGGCTGTCCTGAGATATCAGTACTTTGAGGGATTTTTAAAATCACACATTTTCTCTAACTATGTATGAGAAAAAATCACATTACATGAGAATCCTCTGGGACTGTGCAGACTGTCAGATGGCATTGACAAAATGAATCACAGTTTCCCTCTAATTCTGACTAAATTTCTGGGTGCTCTACATCCAGATGAGACCTACTTGTGTTATCATGGTTGTTTCATGATTTTCCTTATCCTTAGGATGACACTAAGATTTAATTTAATATTATTTTCCATTTCATTTTCTATTTTGGTATCACCTTTTTTTTTTCACAATTCAGTTCAGCAAAAACAGCAGGAAAGGTGAAAACCCCCAAAGGAGCAGTATCTTCCTTACACTCTGCTGGGTATATTTTGGCTGTATTTTTAAATGAGAGACATATTTCCTTTTAAGTTTTCCTAATTCTCTTTCTTGGTAAAACATCAAAAGGGCTCAGTTTTCCCAAGTAGGTGCTTGTAGAAGCTATTAAAATAAAGTCTAAAACAGTATGCAAGAGAAGGTGTAAGAATGCACTGCTATTTAAGCAGTGGATATATATATATATATGAAGATTGAGACACTTTTTAATAAGTTGACACATCCTAGGATTTCTCAGGTACTGAGACACACTTACTATTACTTCCCTGCACAGAAGTCTGATTTGTCTTGCAGACATACAGCTATCTTGCAGTTTGAGAACACAGCTATGCTATGTCTGCTTCCTTGTCCTCTACCCCATCTCTGCCTATTCCAATGTCAAAACAAAACCATTAGCTTCATTTGTGCTTCTAACATAGTACTTCTCAGCAGCCTGAGAAGTGTCACGATTTTTTTCTTTTTTTATTCCATTTTTATTATGGTGAGGAACACAGAGAGAAAGATATGTTATCCAATTACATTTGCATGTTTACTTAGGCTCAAAATACCCACTTGATTTTCACATTTTTTTTTTCTTCCAGTTCCACATGCTTCCACAGAATATGGAAAGAAAATAAATCAGACAGTACTGCTGTCTTAGGCATCTAAATGCTCAACGCCTTCTGAGTACCTCCGTGTGTACAATTCTGACAGTTGTTTATAGTAAAGAGGTCTGTGCAGTTCCTTAGGTCTTGCAGTAGGGATCTATAAACATTTTCCACTCTGCTGAACTTTCATTTAGAAATAAAACCAGGTAGTTTAATGAGGTAATGAGAAAATAGCTTTCAGACCTGGATACACTGCAAAAACCAGGGGGGTTTGAGGACTGGTTATTTTAAGTGTATGAGCTCAACTGAAAGCAGCATGAAGGGGCAAGGAGCCAAAAAAAATTTGCTATGAGCAGTCTATGTCTGCATTAAGAAAAAAAGTGATCTGAATTAATACATAGATGACAGAGCTTATTGGTAAGTTCATAAGAGGTGGTAAGACCCAAGAAAAAATTTTGTAGCAGACTTTTTTGAATTGACAGGCTTGGGGAGGAGCCCACAAAACCAGCCTTCTCTGAGCACTCTGGAGCTTGGATTGCCTGCAGAAGTTATGCAGGATTTGAAGATGCATACACATTGAAAAGTGTATGATAAACACGAAAAATATCGACTGACTTTTCTCCAGTGACCTGTCCTAGCTTCTGCTGATCTGGAGTCAGAAAATGCATAAAGCTGATACCCAAGTTCATGGCTCACTAAATTTTTGTTTCATAAGTTTGTGTGTTGACCCAAATAAATTACAGCATTCATGAAATCTCATGAAATAAAACTCTATAGCTAACTTGCGCACTGTGTGAAGGAGGCCTCTCTTCCCTTTTGAGCAAAACATCCAGCTAATGTTGCAAAAAATGCAATTTGGGTCAGAGAACCACCCACTGGTAACTAAGTTAAGGAGCATGTTCATCTGCTCAGGTCCTCAGGATGGAAACACTTCCCACTTTGCCTGTAGAACTATTTGACATATACTCAGCTACTCTGTTTTGTCATGCATCAGCCTGCCCAAATACAAGGCAGGTTGTGGAAACAAGGTATGCTCCTCATTCTCTGTGTTTTACTGCCACATCTGGTCCTAACACTGCAACTGATCTGCTCTAGCAGTAGGGGAGGCTGAGATAATACATCCTACACATATGCATCCTCTCTTCTGGGAATGAGAGAAGTGCCTCTTACACAGTGGTAAATGCAGTAATCATAGGTGGAACACATCCAGAAGACTACAAGGCAAACACCCTCATCCTGCTATTCCCTGTGACTGGAATGGGGCCAAACCAAGGCTTGTTATAAGGTGTAAGGAGCAGTGGTTCTGCAAAGGGCCACAATTTCTACTTTCTTTACTGTTTTGCTGCCTGAATAAGCTGAGTGAGTGACATGTGTGGGTGTCTGGGCCAGGGGTCACCACCACACCATGCAAATAAGCTACATCAGTTGTACTGGCCTCTCCGCTCCATAGAGGTATACCCAAACAATACTGGAGAGAGGAAAATAAAAGCTAGAACAAGATGAACCTTTATTTCCTAAATAATGCGTAGCTGAGCTTCTTTTCTCCTTTAAACAATTAATTAGCTAATTATTTCTTTAATCAGTTTGCTTAGAGGGATCTGGTAAGGTCAATTTTCTGAGAAGGCAGAGTGTGTGTAAACTCATTACAGATCTCAGAACAAGCGTGAGCTCAACCTCAAGCTGAAAGAACCCTTATAAGACACATCTGGCACTCCTCAGCACAACTTGCTGCTTTTCCTTATTTATGCTGACTGTCCAGAGGCAGTCTGAACAATCTGATCTGTAGAAAAGTGTCTGTTTCAAGCCCTCGTGGGAGTGCTTTCCATGGGATGAGCAACATTACCTGCATGCCTTCTTGACCAGAGATCCCCACACCAACATCTGCCACCTGGATCATGCTGACATCATTAGCACCATCACCTAAAGATGACAAAATGCAGTTTCGTTGTCACTAGCAGACCAACAACAGTTGGCAGCAACAAAACAAAGGAAAAACAGTTCTTATTGAGTGTTGGTTGAGTATAGTAAGAGCGATATTTACTAAGTGTTGTTTGGGTATAGTAAGGGAGATGTGTGGTAGAAAAGGATATAATTTTAGAATATAAGATTCAAATATTGCAAAGTTTCCAAGACATTCTGATCTTTGCAAAGTTTCCAAGACATTCTGATCTTTTTAGACCTATTTATCCCAGGAAAGTACAATAAAATAAATCCATCTCTTTTTAATAATGCCTAAAATTCAGGTATCAGTCCTGAACTGCACCAACAGAAAAACAGTAGAAGGCTGAGAGTCAGCATCCCCTTCTGCTTCCTGATTAAAGAATCTGCCTGCAATCAGGTATGACTAAGAATTAAATGAGCAGGAAGCCCTAAAGCAAATGAAAATGTCTACACTGAAAAAATACTCATACAAGTTAAAAAGTAAATGAATGAAAGAAAAAGTCAAGAGAGTAGGGTTGACCAGTCCAAGATCCTTAATACACCCAAGACTGGTAGGTTTAATTGGAATGGTTGCAGAGCCACCACCCCTTACTCTGCTTCCAATCGTGATACGTGCCACAGACAGGATACCAGAATGAGATGTATCTAGTTCTTAACCTCTTAAATTTACAGTCAGTGTACTAATGGAAAATGATACTGTATTAGTTTATGACAAGACACTTGGGTTTAAACTTCAGTGGCTGAGGTGCACACCACATGTCACCAGCTTCCCTGCTGTTGGCATGTGTAAGAGTGGTTTCCACTCACCAGACAAAGCTGATGTCTTTGTGACTGTGTGATACAACCCAACCTAGCTCATGCTGGTTAAAAGGGAGGATGCATACAGCTAGGCTTTAAGCCAAAGCAGGAGCTTAAGCTCAACTCGTAGGCTCAGGATGCTCAGAAAGAATGAAAATACAAGCTGCCCAGTCTCTACCAGCATTCTGGATAATTCAAGTTAATGAACCAGATGTTTTCTACAACATATGCAAATCATTATGTCCACAGTCAGTAGATATAAATTCAGTAGGAGGGAGGCATATTTGAGCAAGATATAATATATTGACCATGAAGATTGTGATAATCAGCACACACTTGGTGATGTCGATGTCACACAAGTCTGGTAATTATTATATATATTTGTATGTAGAATTTCTCATGGGCAGGTCCTACCCACATGTGTTCCAGCTATAATTAACCAAAACAGGTAGATGAAAGCAAATGTGTTTGTGACAGTATGTGCTGAAATCGTATCTTCTAATGAAACATGAACCTAAACTTGAGATAGGGAAGGAAGAACTGGTTGACTTGTGTAAAAATCATAAAAACATGGAAGATCCTGTCAAACTTAAGACAGATGGACTGCCAAAGTCTCCCCTTTGCGAATTGAGTGATTAGGTGGGAAGAGATGTAAGCGTTGGCATAATACCAGTTGTAAATCCACTCTCTGTAATGACAAGGCCAAGTCACAGCCTGTGCTGTATGGCTGACTGGTGATGATGAACAAGTTTAAGCATGATTGGATGAAGAAGCACGAAGCACAATTTTTTGGGTATAATACAGTGATTGCAAAATGGTGTTTTGCACAGCATAAGATAACCCAGTTCTTCACAGCTGTGTTCAGACATGTCAAAACATCTCAGCATAACCGGGTCCTGATTACCTAACTTCTGTAGGAAGAAATCCCTAGTAATGCTCCAGAGTTCTATCCTGGTTTTGAGTAAATATGTTAGAATAAATACACTAGAATTGTCCAACGTGTTTTCAGACAAAACTGGAAGGCTTTTTCAGTTGTGAGGCAGCTGGGACGGTCCTACTGCATGTCAAAAAAATCAAAATTTTCTAGACACAGTCAGGCTAGTATACAAACAGAGGTATTTACCTATTGCCAAGGTCATTGCTTTGAGTTTGTCTCTGACTAGTTTCACTACCATGCTCTTTTGGAGTGGGGTAGAGCGACAACACAGTACTGAACGGCATCGCTTGGCTAGTGCAAGAAATTTATCTTCTAGCGCAGGTTCCAGGGCATAAGCTAGAGTTCTTCCATCAATGACTAGTCCCAAGCTGGAAAGCACAGAGGAAGAGGGTGGATAGAGAGGGGTGAATCCAACAGTCATGTTCCCAGTAGCTCCGTCTATTGTGTTTGAAAATTTAGACTCTACACATTGCAGACACTGTTCCAGCAAGACAGCACATGTCTCCTGAAAAAAATTCAAAATAAAAATGCTTGAGAGAAAAGAACATGTATTAAAAAACTTCTGTTTGTTGTATGTTTAGGCATAACTAATATGGAGGATGTATTATTTGCTGCGCTGTTAAAGTTTTAATTTCTAATAATCTACATGTTCTGAACACACTTAATTCTTGCAGAAGGTATGACAACAGCAAAGAGTAGAAAGGCTTAAAATCTAATTCTTCTTTAACGAGCCCTTTTGTATGCTAAATTAATTTCTTTTAGCTCCTTCTCAGAATAACAGTGCTGGGAAATGATATATAATTGGTACCAAGTTAAGTATGGTGATGAACACCATTATGGTGATGAACACCATGTATACGCCCACAACTCCAATCAAAGAGTTATGCATTGTTAAAGGCCAATTAAAGGTTATTTAAGCTGAAATCTCTCTCCTAGCCATACTCAACTAGAAGATGTTATTGAGAATATATGAACATATAAAAGAAATGCTATTGGTCTTACAGCAAAGTATGACTAAAAAGAAAAACCACGGAAAATTAATTTACCAGTTCAGTTGATGCATCCAAGAAGATAAAATGCTGTTATCATTTCTTCCTTTTTCAAAGAAATTGGAGCTGAATACTGATGGCCTACCTCTCTGCTGATCTGAAGTCCAATTTTATCACCCCATAAAAGGACTACAGCACTATCAGTCTGGTTCCTTGTATGTTAGACCATATCAGTAAACTCTTTGGGACTGCATGCAACAAGTTCAGCACAGGAAAGATCAGTAATTCAGAAGGATTAGAAAAGGTCTGTTAGGAAGCAAGGTACTTTTGTAGATGTAGTTTGCTGCTTCTCACTGTTAGCATCAAAATTTAAATATTGCTTGTATCTCCAGAGAAAAAGCCACCTGAGAAAACATGAATGACTGAGTTATCAAAATACTACATTTCAGTGGCATAAAATAAAGCACAAATTCTCAACAGATTATCAATTGCTTTCTTTCTCAATGTGTATTTAAAAACAGGTTGCTTTTTAGACTCATTAGTGCCAATAAACAGAAATAAGGATGTTTTGAGAATGCACACCGAAGTGATTTATGCTGCTATGGCATATTGTCATTCATGGTGGAGTTCACTACACACAGTGGCATATTTTCAGTAAGGTTATGATACACGAGGCTATGGTTTAGAAGCATGATTCACTGAAAAGTATTCAAGGACATGTCCTACCTGAAAATTATAGATGAAGCAGGAAAAGAAAAAAAAAAAAAAAGAAGAGGAAAAGGAAAAAAGCCATCAAGCTTTTAATTGCACAAATTGAAACTAATGCAAAACTAGTTCATTAGTCCACTTGCATATTGGATCTGCTTACTGGGGATTCAGCATTCAAAGTGATGATTTCTTCATCGTGATCTAGTAGCTTGCAGGCATATGCAATATTAACAGCTGTTTCTTGCTTGTCTCCAGTAAGTACCCAAATCTGCAACCCAGCTCTGCGCAAGCTTGCAATGGTTTCTGGAACACCATCTTGCAAACGGTCCTCTATGCCAGTTGCACCTAAGCACATAGAAAAAGCAAGATATTCCATATTATATGAATGACTAGGGTTGCCCTTAAATTTTAAGTTTAGATTAAAAAAAAAACAAAACAAAACCCAAAACAACCAACAGCCATTTTTACTGGGAGACAGCTAAACTACCAATGGTTTCAAGATTTGGGCAGCTTTTTGGGGGTATTGAGGAGGAAGAAAGGAAAGTATCTGTGGTAAACAGTTGCATCAACAATAAACAAGAAATCCAGAATTTGAAATGTCAAAAGCAACCAGATGCCACTCCTAGTCCCAGAGCTTCACAAGGCTTATTGTCTCTCAGCTCTATATCTATGTCATTTCTGCTGAATGTTGCTAGAGAAGCTCTTGGTTCTTGGAGATCATTGCAGTTCCTAAAGGTCTTAACTGCCTTTTCTCAGCAAGAAGTGAGTGGGTCACTAGAAATTCCACTTTTGAAGGGGAATAACAGCGACCGCAGCTTGGCAACAGTAGATTGGACTACAAACATAAACCTTTTTGTGTCTTGTTGCTGCTCTTTACTCTTGTGGAAAGACACCGGTGCCCAAATGAGACACAGCAGAGAATAAATCATAAATCTGTTGACCATGAGAGTAAAATGTGTATTTTCATGTTTCAATGCATCTTTCTACCTGTTGTAAGAGACTGAGTATCATAGATGCTTACATAAATCAATTGAATGAGACAAGATTTTCATATACACAAAAAGTGGCGAAACGCCACTCAGGACCAAGCTCAGTGTCACCAATGGTACATTAGTGCTCCACCGAGTGTCAGAGAGACTTCAATGTGAAGAAATGCAAGCCCCACCACTAGCAAATGAGGAAGTGACAGACATGCAAGTTAACTGGAGCAACAGGAAAAACAAAAGAAACTTTTCTCAGCTAATTGTTTCTTCTGTGGTTCTTCCTTGAAAAAAAAAAAACAATTAACAGTAGAAGTCCCCTTAAGTCTGAGCACCAGTCATTTACATGAAAACACATTCTTAGGGCAATCTTGGGAAATCTAACGCTATCCAAATTGNGATTGGGGATACAGGCATCATAAAGTCACTCTAGGACACAAATAAAGAAAAATATATTCCAGACTGAATTTTTCTTCCCACAACCTAATGATGACTGATCATTACAAGCTATAAACCACAGTATGAGGTTCTTGGGGAATGACTGAACTGATAGTTTACTACTGGCCAGAGCTCACTTATTTGCTTAGCAGCTCAATTTCACTTTTTTTTTTTTACCTCAGACTGTAGCCAGAGCCAACAGGTACATCCATGGTGGGATCCTGATTACTCTGGTCCAAATTAGGCAACTCATGCCCCCCTTTAAGTCAGGGAAGAGAACCAGACACTTCAAGAGCATGATTCATCTAATCCTAAAGCAGATATCTAAGTCAGACCAAATGAACTACACTTTTTTTTTTGTCTCCTCATTGGTTATATGTTGAGACTTAGAGATCTGTACTAGGTGCATTACAAGTTGGGTGAGGTGATCTGTCTCCCAGGAACAGGCATACTGGCAATTAGTGAAGGTCGTTTTCTCCAACACTGTTATGGCTGTCCCAGTTTCTTTGCCAGAAAAAGCAGTTGGATGCATTGAGTAGCAGTACATATAAATACATTTTAGAATCTTTCAACAAGTGCTTTCAACATGTCAACTCAAAAGAGTATGACTTAGCTCTTGCAATACTTTTTACATTCACTGGGGGTTTAACTGCAACCTCTTGTCACAGAATACACAGGCACGGAGTGCGTGTGCTGAACCTGATGCATAGGAAAGGTGATGCCTCTCACAGATGCAGTTTCTGAGCTTTGCTTTAGGCATGGCTCTGGTGCCCCTCGAATCAGGGGAGTCTCTGACTTGTTGAAGCAGCACTGAACTAATGAAATTCTGTAGACAGCTTGGGCCAAGTCCTCCTCTTGTTTAGAGTGGCAGTTCCCATTTATGATATTGTGTCAAATTCATCCCTGGTATTACTCCACTTATTTCACTAGTGATAAAATGTTGGCAGGAGCAAGGAAAACAGGGTTTGTCTTTTATGTTAATTATATCCTAATCCTTTGTGGTGCTGCACATGACAGCCATGATAAAGTCCCACGGAAGCCAATTCCTATACTGTCAGAAACAATTTAAGGGAAAGAACAGATCTCATAGCCAAGCTTCCAGAATTTTTATCACATTTTAGTTTCATGTGCGGCTCTCATTTCATTACCTAGCAGATGCAGATTCTTCTCTATCCGCAGTGCTGACTGAAACAGCAGTTCTTCGCGATTTTCAATAGAGGATTCTGCTTCTAAATGAGTTTTTAACCAACACCCATACTCTTCCTTGCTGAGAACCTATTACAAAGAGTAAGTGAGGGCACAGTCAATATGATGAAAAAGCATTCATACTTTACTGAATAAAATGAAAAAGAAGTTATGAATCAAGGACAATAAAATAATAAATACCTTCAATAATCTTTGTCAAGATTCTCCTTAAAAGCAAACTAAAAGCCTGCATTTACTTACTCTTTTTGCAATACAGAGGGTCCGCAGCCCATCTACAGCATAAAGATTAAGGTAATTCTGGGTTTTGCTTCGGATTTTTTTTTGATGTTTGCCTCGAGGGTCATCTAGATAAGAATAAAACCATAAATCACTTGTTGAAAAATAACAGCAGCTGAATTGCCTCAGAGAATAAAAACTTGTACAGTACTCACTGTACCAGCACTTTATGACTGATACTTTTAAAGAAGTGTTGGTATTTCCTGGGAAACTCAAGTAAGACATTCCATTTAAAAAAATATAAAAATTGTCTTTTTGTTCTCTTTTCTGACTTCCTTCTTTAAAAAAGTCACTGTGAATGTAAGTGAGAAAGACCTTTTGCTTTACTCCTTAAGTATTTATTTTGCCTGAATATTTTAAGAAATCATGATAATCTTCACAGCAAACAATACTGTCAGAAATAGAAGCATGATTTCAAATACACTACTAGCAAATGTTTTTCCACTTCTCCACAGCTCGTCATGTGCAGAAAAACAACACTTAAAAATAGCACTCAGTCTTCCACCAAGGCTAACATCTCGAAAGAAGTGGAAACAGCGCTCTGTTTTGTATATCTAAGTGCATGAAGGTCCTTTTGTCTGTTAGTGTTGTACTGATACTTCCTATCAGCCTGAATCAATGCAAGAAGTTCTGGGTATGACTGTGATTTCATTTCGAGGAGAATTTGCACTTGCAGACCTCACAGCTAGCTTCTACCTCGGCTGCATCAGCAAAACTTCCACTTAGCTTTACCCTTCACTTAAAGCCATGTGTAAACTACTCAAAATGAGGACTGAGCATCTGTTTTTCTCTCTTTAGCAGGGACTGGTGCAGTGGGTTCACTCTGCAATCAACAAAGAGTAATAAATATGATGGCAGCACATTTTGTTCCATCTTATTACATGAAATGATGTCTCCAAAAATTAAAAACAAATGATAATGCATTTTTTTTACCATCTAGGATTGAGACAAGTTCATGAAAAAGGCACTGTAGAATTAATATTTAATAATATAAATTTCAAGGTTAGCACCTAAGTAAACTTACAAGGGGGTAAATTTTTAGATTGGAACTATTGAGTAAGAATGACTGATACCTTCTGGCTAGTTTTCCTCCTCCTCCCTGATGTGATACACTTTTTTTTACTAAAAACTGAATATTTTGGGGGGATGTAGAATCATTTCAGGGTATAATTCTGTAACTGGAGCTGTTTCTAAGTGCAGTATTTGAGTTATTGGTACTTGCACAGTAACCAGTCACTGAGTCAGGAGACCAGTCCTCACCAGAAGTCTTGGCACCTGAAGAGACCTACTACATACTCAGTTCAGCACTGAATGCGCTCACCTCTCATACTGAGAGCCTAAGGGCACTATGCCATTATACTGAGCACTTAATACAGGTATATAAATTAGATGGCATAAGTATCTTACTGTTTATACTTTTCAGTGCCCATTTACCCGGTGTACACTCATACTGAATTTGATCTTGATGTATGTTGATTGCATACACATACCTATCTGTCTATAAAGTTACATAGCATTCAGCACTTTCACATTCATCCAGCAGCGGAGCAATTGGGCATTCAAATGTTCCAGCACAAACACATACATGCCACATTTTTTGCATATCCCACATAAAATTAGCTTATGGGTGTGGCTATTTCAGTGGTTCACTGACTTCCAGTGATGTAAACTTCAATAGGTGCTTGAACATATCAAAAGCTGTTTCCAGCCCTTTAAGGTTAAGTTCTTTCTATCCCTTTAAGGTTCAGATTTGTCTGAACACTATAGGTTCTAATGCAGTGATCATAATGTCAAATGCTCATAGCTGTTTCAGTGAACCAAGACAGCAACTCTCTACAAGTAGAGATGTGTATATTGTTTTCTGTGCAATATTATTTCCAGCACAAGGAAGTCTCCTCCAGAGGAATGACAGAGAGCTAGTGGCTTTCTGCTTCTTAATTTCCTTCCATAATCTCGAGCTGCACAAAGCCAGCGCAATCATTGTTTTCTCAATGATTTATGCTCACAGTTCCTGTGTGAGCTGGGTATTGACTCAAACAGTAACTTTCTTATTTATGAACATGGTGACTGTTGAGATAAAGTAAAAAAAATACACTCTTGGGAATAATTTCAAGGCTATCGGAAATATCTGTTCGCTATCAGAATACACTAGGTTCCACAGTCTTAACTCGATATACAGGCAGAGCAAATGGAGTCAATTCATAACTTTTTTAAATTTTGAAGCTCATGATGATTTATATTTTTCTATCAGACACAAAGAGGCTAAAACATAATACTTCTGCTACTGATTTCAGGCCATTTCTCTTGTCATATTCTCAAATACTCTTCCTCCCAAACAGGAATTTTTGTTTCATGCCATGTGGTGTTTGAGCTACAGACGTGGTGCTACCTTGGTCCTTCAGTCTAAGGGCAGAAGTCTGAAGACACAAGCTTGAGTAGTGTACAGTTCACATGTCCCTGAAGCACTAAGAGAGCAAAGACCAAGCTGTGGGATTAGTTGTGTCCATTCACCTTTTAGTAATTTCCTTAGAATGATAAATGAACGAATTCTTGTAGCATTTCATCTCCTCTTACACACACTGGATAACACCAACGACAGATCCCACAATAGAGATAATAGTCGCAGCATAAATCTTTTGTGGCTCCCTCTACATCCATTGACACTAGGATACAGCAGGCAGAGACAGAGAACTCAGTTCCAGGAGTGAAAGACACTCAAGAGAAATGTCAAACGTTTTCAGACAGATCTGCTGAAACATACAGAATTACTGAAGCCAGCAGGGATTTAAGAGGACTAGAAAAACCAGGGGGAACTGCTTATGGTGTTCTAGTGGCTGCATTTTACATTGCTTGCAAAAGCAAAGCACACCACAACTCATGGTTCAATTTGGGCTAAAAACACCCCAAACAAACAAAAAACCCAACCCAAACCAAAAAACTTCCCCGCACAATTTCAAAACCACTTTCAATTTGCTTGCCTGTAATGATGGTGGAATCTGTATTTGCCCAGTGACAGACATTGCTCATTTCCACAGTGCCCTTCAGGAACTCTGCTTCTTCTTCTCTGACATATATCACCTTTGATAATGTCACCATTTTTTAATTTTCCAACTGGTCGTACTGTTTTTACCTAGGTGAGTCCTTGAGCTGTCTGAAATTTCCCTGAAAATTCCTTAATCCATTGAGTCTACTGTGAATGGACATTGCAGCTTTGAACACAGTCTGTTATATGGCGGCAAAAAATTTAAGACCTGGCATAATATATTTTTTTCTTTTCTAAAATCTCATTTCTCATTCTGAGAACTCATTTCCAATCACTATTTTCTAGGTATTAGAAATTTTCAGTGCTAAAAATTCTCTGTTAGTAGTTTGGAAGGAAAGAAGTTTCCATAGATGCTCTATGTGCCTTCTGTGATATCAGATCTTTGCTAGAAAATTATTCATGAATACTTTGTTGTTAGTTAAGGACAAGTTGTTCTTAATGTTTTTGGCTCAGCTTTGATTTATAGGGCTGAAACCAGGAAACTAATGCCAACATTTTTCTGTGTTTCATTAAACTAAAATTACACAGTATAGGCCTTTCACAATTGTTTACTCCAACTAATGTCAAAGTAACCACAAAGTCAATGCATTAGTGAAACATAGGAAGTACCCCTAGCACTTTGGGGCTCTGTCCATTCATACTGGGGTAATCTTTAAACACTGGATGAAATTCAGTGTTGAAAATACAGCAAATTAGATGCAAACTGATTAATGCAAAATTAAACCCATGAGTCTCCTCTAACTTCTGAAAACCTACAGGATTCTTGAACCAGCTCATTACAATTAGCTATTTAATGTTGTCCCTGCTTCCTAGCACATTTGGGTGCTGGAGAATTCCCCCTGCTTTTGGGAAATTCCATGTTCACAGCTACAAGTCTATTGCTTGCTAGTCAACTATGTATTTGAAGCCAAGATATCTTGTCTGAACAGCATCTCTCCATCTTTTTCCACAACCTTTCTGTTTTGATGACTGATTGATTCACACTGCCCTTTTGCATCGTAATTAAACACAAAAAAATGTGCTGATTAATGCAACCTATTTCAGCAAAAGGGTATAAGGACTTAGAAATGAAACAGAGGGAAGCAGCAATAAGAAGTACTCCAGTTTCATATAAAATACTCAACTGTCCAAGCACTGCCAGGCAGGTCTTTCTAAAGAAATGTAAATTGCTTTGGCCAAGTTGCAAGAAATTCCTTTAAAATAAAGCTTGTTAGTAGAAGATCTACAGAAATCATCTTCACTCATTCATGTGAGGTAAGGAGCCAGTAATTTGTTACAGAAAATTTGCAATAATTACAAAGTATTATAAAAGAAGGTAATGGTTGCCATTCTACAAAATGAAAAGCAGTCAAGTCCACTTGCTAGACAAAGCAGTAAGGTATCATGAGATCTTCAGCAACTAACTGCCTCCCAAATCCCCAAAGGTTAAGTAAGAGGTGTACCTGAAGAGCAGGGGAGAAGAAGATCCATAACAACTGAATCTGCTCCTTTAGTGTAAACATTTATTTCATCTGTGAGAGGATGCCTCACCACTACTGACATCCTCTTTCTGACGGAATCAAAGCCCAATGTATGCAATACTTCAAAGCTTAAGGTTCCCAGGTGAGGTAGCTCCACTGATACCTGGTCAGATAGCCTTCCAACCAGAGAACAGTTATATGCCCTTGCTGCATAGACGAGAGCAGCTTCATCTGGACTCTCTGCTTCATAACGGAGTTCTCCTTCCTCAGGGGCACCCCCCACTGCCGTCCTGCCTTGCTGGGACCTGTAGCCATTGTTATTCATCTGTGTGGAGTATGCCAGCTTCTCTTCCAGTTTTAATAAAGTGCTATCTGTAGACGTAGATGAAAGCGTGCTCAAACCAAATCTGTGCATTGATTTGCTTGTAGCTAGACTAGAGGAACTGCTGCTGTTAGATCCAGAGGTCAAGCGACTTGGAGTGAATCTTCGTATGAAATCTTCAATGGTTTTTACTGGAGATTTTAGTTCAAATCGGTCTCTAACCTTGAGAAGATCAAAACCGACCAATCAACAAACAACAAAGAAAAGCTGTACAAGAATTCTGACACTGACAGTCAAAGCATCTCCAACTAAAGAATAAAATTTCTTTGAGGGAAAAAAGTAATGGTGTTTGTATTTTGAGAAAGGAAATTAAATGGACAACACTGACTCAACAACAACAAAAACCTCACTAGAACTTCAGAATTATACCTCTGTATGAAAGCACGTATGTTTGTATTAAAACAGTTTTGTTTCACCTCCTCAGATGACTAATGGATAGTCTATCGATGTTGCACCACCACCATCAGCAGTGCATACTAAAAGCTACCATTAGTGTGAAACCTTGTCATCCTTTGTGCATATTCAGTGAAGGGAGTGAAAAAAAGTTAATGCAGTATTTTTCTATTGAGAAGGGTGGTATTTTGTAAAAGTAAAGTTTAATGATAATGTGCCAATGTTGAAAACATTATCAAAAGACACGTTGCGATAATTAATTTCCCCTGTCTCTCAGCAATGAAGCATTTTGTTTCAGACTTTTCATCTCACTTCACACAAATCTGTTCTAAAAGATACATCAGCATTACTAGTAATAGCATATTCATAGTAATATATATTATATTACTGTGTAACAGTACAGCATTCCTGAAACAGCAGAACTGAGCATTCTCCAAATGTTTCCTTGGCACAAAACCACATCATTTTGCAGAGTAGTTCACTTTTTATTCCAATCTGGAACAGACGCAAAATGCAAAATTTTCTCCAGGATGGAAATTCCAGCTGCTGGCGAGCTTTAACATTACATTCCGTTATAGATTTGTCTTACAGATCATCTTGGGATTGCGTTCTTGAAATTCTCATTCATCAATGACACTAGTTAAAGGCCAATCTAAGCACTAACGATCATTATTTCTCATAATGAGCTTAAGATGCATCTTTTACATAATTTGAAAGTTTTAAGTGATGTTTTTCAAGCATATTTTTTAAACTTTTAAAAAATGTCTCAGCCTTTTCTTAGTTTAATCCATACATATGAAGTATTTATTCACTGACAGCTTATATCCCTTTCTGGTGAGTTTTGCACATTTACAAGTTAGTTTCCACACATGCTTTCATATTTATGCTTATTAAATGAGTAAGTTACAGTGGAATAAATCAGGAGAGTTTCAGAAGTATCTTGAAATTGTTGATGAAAGCATATCTTGCCATGGAGGCAAGTGAAATAGCTGACATACTCCATTCAGCTAATGCACTATTAAACTCATTCAGTCACATAGTGGTTCTACGAGTCATCACAACTCGCTCTAGTTGTTTCTCACTAGAAGAGAAGGTTTGCATTTCCCTAGCTTACAAGATAATTTAGTATCAAGGCAAAAGGAGCCTGACCTCTCTTCTCCTTTTTCTTTAACTTACCTTCTGTCGGGGCTGATTTGGTGCAGTAACCACGACTGTGTTACATATAGTCAAAGCTATGAAGAAGTCGAAAATGTCACACAGTTCTGGACTCAGATGGGTTAATGGTTGTTCGTGGCTCCTCATGACCTCCAGATGCTTTGCACATTCATTCACCTTTTCTAGCAACCTAGGGTCAGGTGTGATGTCCTTCTCCTAGTAACAAATACCAGTGATTAATATCTGTGTTTCTACACATTTCCAAAGTAGCAACAAGCAGTTAAAGCATCCAAAACTTGTGTCAATATCAAGCGTTTTGGGGTGGCCTTGCACCACAGAGAAGAGGTGGAGAGAACTTTACACACCCATTCTAGACAACAAACAGTTAAAAATGAGCCTTCTGGGAGAAAGGACGTAAAATATTTATAGCAGCAATATTTATCTACTTTGGAGGTTGTGGAAAGGAGGAGAGTTACATACTAATTTTCCTCCCTCTTTCCTGTTTAATTCAAGACATTATCTAATACTAAAGTATGGTACACTGCAGAGACCAGAAGCATGGAAAAAACAGACAGCAATGACATTTAAAGTTTGGCTTTACCTCAGCACAAGAAAATTAAACCATCTTCAATTGTTTCTTAGAGAACAATAATCAACCACACATTTGAAGTTAAATCATGAGGATTTTTTATACTGAAACATTAAGCCCTTTTCAACTCTATTTCATCGGTACTTTCCACCCATTTAATATAATTCTTGTCAGCGCAAATTCTAGTATTTTTTAACACAGAGGGAGGCAAGGATACAAAAGATTAAAAGATAAACTGATTTAAGTCTCTTTTCTTAGTAGAATTTTACCTCTTGATGCTCAGCATCTGATAAATATGAACAACCACAGAATTCCACATATAAAAACTGCAGCTTGGAATTTTATCAAAAGAGCTTACTCTTGACTGAAATCAAGAAGTTCCACCAGTGCAAACAGCATCTTCCATTGTATTTGTATTTTGCTTTAAGGGTGAATTTTTGTCAACAGTGCAACAGTGCAAAGCCCCTGAAGAGACTTGGCTCCTCTCCCCTCTTATTACCATTCAGCTCATGTAAAACTTACACAAAACTACAACAGTATAAAATAAACCAAATTAAGTTGTAAGTACATAAAGACATCAACATTTTGAAATGTAAAGATGCTTACTTTTAAATACAACACATGCAAGTTGACTCATAACCACTGAAACACACTAGAAACTATGCTGTGGTACATGTCAACAGTGTCTAAGAATTGGAATATGTGGTGTCCATCTGAGTACTTGATAGTTTTAAAATCCTCTGACAAAAGAGAAAAGAAGAGGCATATGCAGAACAATTTTAATCCTGGACCTCAATGCTATTCTCAGCTTCTGCAGATAAAAGGAAGACATACATTTTCTTTCCAAAATCAAACTGTAACTAAAACAAACATTTCAGATTGTCTTTACCTTCAGCTTGTTCCCAAAGACAAGGCATTTAGATATGTTCTATGCCAACACTTCATTGTTTTTGTACAAACAGCTGTGACTACAGAAGTAAAAATACCAAGATTACATCTATAAAAAGTCACAGAATGTGCTACAGATTTCTTTACCTTTTCCTTTCCAGGACATGGTTCTCTTAGAAGACACTGTGCATTTAGTTCTCATGACTTACCATTGGGCTACTGAATGCAGTGTGCTTCGAGAGTATGCTTGCTCTTTTTGCTTCAGCTCTGCTACCCGTGCGCCGGTGGGTTTTGGTGCTCTGGCTCCTGTGTATCACTTTGATGCTCTGATGGCTGCAGATACTGTCACGCTGGGACAGAGTTCCTCCTTTTGGGGCTGCCTCTTCTTCTTCAGAATCAGGTTCTTGGTACATTGCTAAGCGTTTGGCTACCAGTAAAAATAAAGAGGGACAAATGTTGTGCATGTTAAAAGTGGCTTAGAAAGAGGGAGAGGGGCATGGTGACTTTTTTTCACATGGTCTGATTTTAATATTATGCTGTGCTTTCTCAGTAATAATGAATGATTCCATTACCAGGAGATATAGTGTAGCATTAATTGAATGGTAGTACCTAATGGAGGATGCCGACAACATAATTAGAAATGTAACACAATGCACTGCCTCCCTTATCATTACATTCTCTCTGAAAGGCAGTTAGACTCTGCAGTAATTCAGTGCGTCCCTGAAGACTATTCTCCAGCTCTGCCTGATGAAATCAAGCAAATAATTTGGTCTTCACTTGAAATCTGAGTAGGAAATAAACAATCCAGAAATTTTTCCTGTCATTTTCAACACAAATTTCAAATAAAGTATTTTCCAGCAAAAATGTCAGATCTAGTGAGTGCCAGTTACTGACACCTTAAAATGTACCCAGAACAACACACCTACAGAGCACTACTGCCTTTGTTTTACACACAGAGATGAGGTACAGAGAGCATTACAGCCTTGCCTATGGTCAGGGCCATTTGCTGCAGAGTGGAGACATGAACCCAGATTCTTGACTGCTAGCCTAGTGTTAAAACCACTGTGGAGCCTGTCCCTTCTTCTCTGCATGATAGACAGGACAATGCAGCATTGCAGTATGAAAACCAGGGTACCCTCACCTGCTGCAACACTTGTTCCTATCACCATCTGCTGCAGTGACCAATTCCTGGTTCACACAGAATGGAACACTTTTTCCAAATGATATATTTTAGACTAATGCTTCCTCAGTGAAGAATCCAACTAAGCCAATTAATGCCAGAAAACAATCCTGGCAATTGAATATACAGAAATCGAAAAGGAAACAGAAAGCAGAGGGTGTGAAATAGTTGTGGAATCCTGCCCCTCTAATGACAGGCTGTTTAGCTCTAACTGATGTACAACATATTTTTTCATTCCTAAAGACCATGGGCATTTAGTAATCTGGGTGATTCATTAGGCAGGCATATGCCACTCTCACAGGTATCTATTTATTCCTTCATTATTTATTCATTGAAAAGCTTTTCATTATGCTTTCAAAATAATCCACACTATACAGTACAAGTTCCATACTTGTGGCTGTTTGCTTCACTTCTCTGTGTAACAAATTAAATTTTCCTAACAGCAAATGATAAATCACTAGCATGTAAGTGAATTATTCAGGCCTTTAACAAACAAACAAAAAAATATTTCAAAATACTTCCTGAGAAAAATCTTACATTATATATGGTAAGTTTGGCACATGATTACTTTTAATCTAGCTAGCTTTACAAACAAAGAAAAACCCACTCTCACAATCCACTGCAATTTCCAAACATGTTTTAGCTGTCAGAAAGCAGCTGGAGGAGTTGAAACTAGACCACACACAGTACACGGTGATAGCTCTATCACTACAGTATCATACATCAGAGGTTTTTTCAATCCATTTGAAACACATATAGGCTTTGTCTGAAATGTAGGAAATGGGAGTTTCTCAGTCCTGGCTGTGACTGCACACCTGGTCACTGCTCTAACTCTGTGCCCAAGCATGCAATATCCTTCACTGCACTCTGGCTCCTCCTGGCCAAAAATTCAGACCACGGATGTAGAGAGGACCATAGCACATTTGGAGACACAAGGACTGCAGGACACACTGCAGTTCACTTCTGCCCCACAGCTTGAATAGAGCCCTGCAGCCCAGGTCCTGAGGCTGATGTAGACTAATGGTGAATGACTGGGGAGTCAGCATTATTCATTATCATTATTTGGTGGGATGCATATTCCTCTATGTTATGTGGTGGGAAAGAGATTGAGCAACAGCATGTTCACTGCCATGTAGACAGCTGCTCCTTGAGCCACTCAGCTTCCAAAAGAACAGCACAGCACTGTTGCCTTATTCTTTCAGTACCTGCCTAGTTCTCTGATTTATATTATAGAATACAGGACAGCTACAAGAATTAGGAAGGTCACTGCTCTCCCTGGTCCTTCTGTTGCATGGTAACGAGCTGCAAGTAAATGAAGTTCATTTCACCTCCAAAGGCTGCTTCCTGCAATTTCATGCATGTGCTTTGGGCCAGTGCAGTTCTAACCTCTCCCATCACCTTTGCCCACTAATTCCCACTTTCTTCTGCTCTGTAAGCTTCTGTGTATTTTCCCAGTGGAAATGCAGATCCCTATAGTGTGAATTTAATTCAACCAATTTGACAAACTAATATGTTTGTCTATATCAGAAACAGTCTACACCAAGGGCCCAAACTGAACTGCAGCACCTACTAAGCAGAGATCCAGGCCCAGGATCGAGATTAGAGCCAGACTCTGCCAGACTGCTCCCCCAGCAAAACAGGTTCCTTTCAAGGGAAACCCATGGATGGATGGATGGATGGATGGATGAACGGATGGACGGAAGGAAGGAAGGAAGGAAGGAAGGAAGGAAGGAAGGAAGGAAGGAAGGAGCCATGTGGATATCACAGTTTGTTAATTTAAGATGATGCCTCAAGAAGCAGAATGGAGGAGCACACTGAAGTGCTTTTGTCCTTTTCTCCACTGGGGAGGTATGATGGAGTGCACATGCTGGGATGAGGCCTGTGTGAGGCCACTGCCCAGTCAGACAATGCAACCTCTGCCTTCATTATCTTCTGCAGGCTCCTTGTTACACGCTGCTAACCCCAGGCTGAAAAAAAATTGCTCAAGATGACACACCAGTAAGATTTTCTGCACTTTACCAACATTTCAGATTTAAATCCATTATAAGAAAAACATTTTTGTGCCTCATTTTCACTAGGGCCCTGAGCAACAAAACCAGTCTCAAGCAGAGCTGGTGCGGCATGTGGACATGGCCACTCTCAGGAAAACCATAAGAAAAGTTTGGATTTGCTATAGGGATAATATGTTCACCACAGATGCTGGACATTTGAATTGTAGGTTGACAGAAATCTGTGTTGCTTCTTCTCATAACAGTTTACATCCCTTGATAGGGAGAGGGCTGACTACACTTACTTCAGCTTTACAAAGCGTGATACTCAGCTGGTCCAACTCCCTTCCAAGCAGAGGTTTTTTTAAAAGGATACATTTCCTTTAATAATCATACCTACTTTAGGCCTCTGCTCTGAAAATATGTCTTGAGATATAAGACCTCAAAGATCTCGAACTGAATATAAATTTATTCCCCGTAAAAAACCCTATGGTTAAGCAGAGAATGCATTTCATGTACAATACAGAGTTACGCCTGCATACCATATCTCTGGATTTCTCATTGCTCTTTCTTGCATTACATCTAAAGAGATTTTGTTTATTCAACATAGCAAAAGCTGTTTCCTAATGCAGCAGTCAGTTTATTTATTAGCATTACACTGATAGCATGGTTCTTTTTAGTCTATACAATAATAGCTACCTCTCGCTCCCTATTTTTTTATTATATTTTATTGTAGCACTTCCATTTAATTGTCCACTCAGAAAAACGAGGAAAATGGAAAGTAGGAACAAGACTAGAATCTCATTTAACCAAATCAAATGCAGTTCTTTTGATACAAATAGTGTTATTTTAGCTTATACCAAGGGAAACTTGACAACGATAAAAAAAAAAGCCTGAGCACCTTTCAACATTTTCTCAAGTGCAGTCTTCCACATTATGCAACAAGAATTATGGAGTTTAAAGAAATAATGAAACCCAGTTCAATCGTTATGCTATGGCTAAGGTTCACATTGCTTCAGCTGTGCAGTGTGTGTTTCTCTGGGAACATGCTGTTCTCTCCACCCACTCAGCTCCCTCCAATTGAGAACCTTTTCCTGTGAACATTATAACCTGAAAGACATTGTTGTGGGATACTTTTCAGCTTCAGCACTGAAAATCTATGGCCTTGATCTTTTATTCAATCCAGTTTCTTATTAAGGTCAAAGAGACAAACAACTTTGGAAACACAGCAATGAAATTTATGAAAGTCAAATTTCACTATCCTGTACTTCACTTTATGGCACAAAGAAGAAACAACAATTACTATTTATTCCATTAACCCCTTTTTATCTTTCAGTAGTGGCTGCCAAGTATTGAGAAGATAAATTCTCTATCTTCTTGAAGACAAATTCTTTTATTTTAAAACCCCTTTAATTTAATTTTGATTTTGTTGTTGTGTTTTTTTTTTTTTTCCTGTTTTACCTTCCATGTCATATATATTCTATGACAAGGAGTCCATTTCCAGGCTGATAGATACACTGTTGCCACACAGCCAGATGTTCCACTAACTTACGTAGGATTAGGAACCTGTAAAGAATTTTTCTTCAAGCAGCATAAAACTGCAGATCCCCTAAACCAGAATACTTAAGCTGTCAGTGTGCACTTTTTGCCTCAAACTATTCAATAAGACTGCTACTGAACTGTCACAAAGTAAATCTAGATGTGCAGCACTTACACCATCACTCCACCTTATTTCCTTATTATTTTATAAGTGCGAGTACATTTCACTTTGAAATGTACTCCAGTGTCTACATAAAGATTCAGTCAAGCACCTAGAATGCTATAAATTTGTACAAGTGTGCTGACATAATCTTAATTTACTTTGTAAGAACTTGCCCATAGGAGCAAGTCTTGAGATAAGAAAACACCAAGATTTCCCTTCCCCATACCTCCTGGCATCCCCAGGGGCTTAATAACCTTAAGTCCTTAAGAATTCTCTAAGAAAGTTTCTCTCTCAGAAACGGAGATAATTCCTTTTTTCTTTAGATTTTTCAGAGAAATTGTTGGTGTAGATACATGCTTAGAGAAAAGCAGTGCCTGCCTCTAGGTATGAGTTATTCTGTCTTTTATAGCATTTAAAATGGGGCACTCACTATGTACTGAATTCTGCATCTGCTCATACTTTTTCTTTCCTTAGTTACCAATTGAAAGTTTTCAAAAAGCAGTAAGAAAGGTAAAGAGAAACTACAAAAAAGCTACACAGAATGCCTGAAGCACCCACTTCTGCTAAAGGTTTTCAGCTTCCCAGGAAAGGCTAGATGGACTATCCTGATTTCTGAAGATTGTCAGATTTTAAAGGTGGCAGATGAGACATCCCTTTGGAAGCAACTGATGCATTTATGGAAAAGGTTTTTTGATTTATATGCCTTAAAAAAAAAATCTCTAATATGGCTGGACTACGCAGGCTATGTTCTCATGACTACACACAAAAAGTGTAAGAAAATTCCACTACAAAAAAGCCCCCCAAACTAGGAGGGTTTTTTTTAACATAATGTATTTTCCTGTGAAAAGTAGTTGCTAGACAACCTTCATCAAGAAAAAATGGACAGCAGAAAGAAACTCATTATGTCTGAAATCCAGTGATTAAGAAACTTCATTAAACAAGCGAAAATCAGTGAGGTTTTTATCATCCACCTTCACTTCCATAAACTTATTCTTATGTTGTCTACAGTTTTTTTCAGTGATTGGAAGGAAGGGGGAGGAATTCAAAGAATGAAAAATTCAGATTTTTCAGATTTGTGTGGTTGTATTCATGAAGATTCAATTTGTGTTTTGTCAACAGTTTCATACAATGGGTAGCTAGGACTAGAAAAACAGACATCACATCCCATAGGCAAGAGGGTGATTAATGCAGCATTTGGAAAACAACTGCCACAAATGTCAGCCCAAGGCCATCTGGTTGTAGCTAAATCATGTAAGGACTTTCAGAAGCACAGATGGCTTTTGGGCACCTACTGTCTCTGGGATTAGCAGGCAGACTTGGGGCACGGCCAGTTCTAAGAACTGTTAGAAGCTGTCTCTTATCCTGAATGGAAGTGTTGCTATGGCCATGTGATTTGACATATAAGGACACAATT
>WBMY01004885.1:794045-845485 GCA_013397315.1 Donacobius atricapilla | reverse complement strand
TTTTTTTTTTTTGTGCTAACATTCTTTTGAGCTAGAAGGTAGTACTGATTGGAAGAATAATTCTGAGATTTAACCAGAGTACAGTGCCAATGGGTATTCCATAAATACCCAGGACATTTATGAATGGGACAATCATTTTTCTACATGGAGTGGTCCATGACATACCCTGCTCTTGAATTAACACTCTGCCAGACAAGAAGAGTCTTTGGAGAAGATAATAGTCATACAGACGTGAGGTGGGAATTCTCTTTGTCTGTACAGAGAATTCTACATGACAGAGAAATAGGCACGTATTAGAGAACCATCACAGATGTCTAAAAGAATCTGATAAATTACATCCCACAAATGTTTAATTTTCTCCAGTAACAGTAAATTTATCAGATTACTATTTTCCATGCAAATATCAGCAATTAGGTAACTAGTATCTGATCCTTGTCAATACAATCTCCACAGGACCCAAATGTGCAGTGCAAATTCCCATAGTTTGATCCAAATCAGTCCATAATCCACCACCAAAATACTGTAAATGACCTCAACACTGATGAGTATTTCATAGCGCTTCCATCATGGAACTATTATTAAGTATGCTCACAATTTCCCCTACAGTCCTGGATTCCACTTGTGAAAAGTGCTAGACTTTTGCATAGCAGTATCCATGAGTAATTCTTTGTACTACCACCAGCTGATTCTGCCCCACACTAGTGCAATCTATTGCCCTCTATTATTCATGTTTTTGTCATCTCTTGTCTAGACTAAAACAATGCAATACACCTGAGCAAAGTGCCATCCACATCATAAGAAACTTAGACCTTATAGAGAATTCTGGAGGAAAAAGTTTTCTCCAGAACATTCATGAAAACTTGTTTCCCATACCTAAAAATGTATTAAGTCTTTCTCAGGGTTTCAGTTTTTATATTAAAGCATGTAATAATTGCTTCAACCCTGCATAAGGTCTGCATAAACCTCTGTGATGAAAATCATAATTAACACATCCATGTCTGATGCAAAACAGAACTCTCCCTCATAATCATAAAGCTCACCTTTCATAGGGGGAATTTATACAGCTTTGTGGTATGAATTTCCAAGGAAAAAAAGGATACTCCCACCACTCAAGAAAAAGACACGCTGTCTCAAATATGCCAAACTGAACACAGCATAGCATACACCTTTAAAGTAGCTTCCAACCCCCCAAAGTTGTGCACGGCATGAACAGGGAGAGGAAGAAGGGGAAAGACCAATGTACATATCAGGGAACTCATGTGCATTGCTTAATGCACTCCCTGAGTGCAAGGAGCTGAGATATGACAATGTCAACTGCAGTACAGTAACAATCCCTGTAGAACAGAAAGGAATGGGATAATTTCTTATAATACTGAATAAATTTTAGGGAGAAGAGCTTATAAAGCAGCATAGAGAAAATTTATGATGGCTATTCACAATCTGTTGGTTGAGTAATTAACAGATATGCAGTAGTCCTAGATTATGCAGAAAAAAATGCTTTAAAAGAAAATAAAAGTTCAAAGATTAGGAAATTTCAGACCTCAATTTGCCAGTGTAGGCATAACTCTCCTGCTCTGTGTGTCTGCATGGCTTAGCCCAAGAATAAAAGGCCTCCAAGTGACTGCAGTGGAAGACTGGCCAGAACATCTTGCCCTGGGAAAAAAAGTCTGCTACATCTTAGCCTTGTTCTTGGATATGGCTGAATGGTGCTGTTATAACTGAAATTTCTCTCCTAAAATTTATGCCTGAGGCAAACATCTGGCATGATAAATTTGAACCAAATAGTTAAGAGTTTTGTACAGCTATACAAAACTGAAAACAGGACCTTATGAGCAGGGTCAATCATCTGGAATGACAGGTACTGCTATCCACCACAGCAGAATAAAATACTTAAGTCAAAGAGCTCAGAGCAAGGTTATTTCCATCCTTAGACATCTATGTTTACAATGGAAAATGACCTGTTATCCACAGCTTTTGCATCATGACCTGTGTACGATAATTTTAAATTAGTTTCTTCATATAAAGTGCTACTCAAAGTCTGATTCCAAGTAATAAACCATTATACATGAAAAAATACTTGGATATGTGAAGATACAGTGTCATCTTTGAAACAGATCAAAATGCATTTTACTTGATTTTCTAGCATGCGCAGCAGACTCAGATCACACCTAAGTGAAAGATTTTAGAATTTTCTATTTCATGAAATCTTCAACAAAACCTGATATGCAGAGCAGGATGGCATCAGCTATAACATATGCAGGAAATCCAGATACTTTGGTATAAGACACAGAAAAGTGGCTGACAAATCATTTGCAAGTAAGCACACAGCAATGAAATGTTGTTGATGCACACTCTAAAACCAGAAAGAGCTTTGATAGACATTTTATCATATCTAAACAAGAAGGCTTCAGCAGCTGAAAAGATAACAGATGGTTATAAAACCAAACTGCAGAATAGAGCTAACAAAATACTTGAATGAAGAATAGTATTTATTATGTTATTTATACTGATTATAGAGAACAAAATAAATAGAAATTATGAAAATTTATATAAAGAATTATAGAGAAAGACCTATTTTCCCTAGAGGGAAAGAACCAAAAGAATAAAAGGCTGTGTAAACAGTCTGTCAATTTAAAAATCATATTTTTCAGAAATTTTATACTGACTGGAGTAACAATGAAGCCCAAACAAAGCCATAGGTGAAAAGAATGACTGAAAAACCAGTTTATGTATCTGACACTCTTGTTTGTAGTGACATTCACTCTGTTTTCATTAACTTTTATATTGTAATATGAAATTATAAGAGGAAAGTGTGCACAAACTTTCTGTTAAATTCACGACATCTGAATAAAAAAGATCTGAACCTTCAACAGTCAAACTCAGGGGCCTGAGTTCAGCTGACATATCATCTGATGAAACCAAGCTCATAAAAATACCTTTTCTGCACAATTTTAATTGGCAATAACATCATTCTTGTGAGGAACAGAATACACTCTGAAATTAGTATAAAAAAGCAAACAATAAATGGCAAGGAAGAAGCAAGAAGAGAATGAATAATCAGAGTGTCACAAGCAGATTTAGCATTCCAGCAACATCTTCTAAGTTCTAATTCTTTTTTCTTTCTTACCTACTGTACAGAGGTAGAAAGGCACAGGTTCTCCTTAAGTCCTTCCCGTAACACTTATAACACTACCCAAAGATCTAGTTTCTTGAAAAGGAGTGCATTAAATTTAAGGTCTCAGTACTACTTTAAACTAGGAGGAAAAAAGAGAACAATCCACTACTTCAATATATCTTTTTCCAATTTAAGATCTTGTCATCTTTCTAAAGCATGTTTTAGATTTCCCAGTCTATTTTGATTCTTTATCTTATTCAGTATCTTATTTGAAAGCTGAAATTCTGTAGTGTTCTTTGAGAAAACTTTCTAATCAGAGATCTTTATGTGTCAGGTAGAATATTGTAGGTATCAATATCTTCCTGCATACAGATTAGGATTTGAAGAATTAAGATCTGTTCTTTCAAAAATTATAACAATGGTATGTTCGAGAAAAAGAACACAAACTACAAATGTCATAAAATAGGAAATCATAATTTTAAAAGAATGAAGAAATAACACAGGGATGACAACTCTCGCATTGCCTTGTGAAAAACGGTAATTTTTTACAGTTTTAAGAGATATTTTTTTGTGGATATTATCTCAACTGCAGTGTTCATAGAGTAAACACACCTGACACAGATGCTTTTCACATAGGAACACTGAAAAGAATCCGACAAAGGCAACATAAAATATGCAATTCTATCAGATTATGTTAATATGAAAACTAGCCTGTTTGTCTGCACTTATTTCTCATTACAAAAGGATAATCTTACTGCAGGTATTCAATCAGACACTAATCTGGATGTATGCTTAAAAGTGTTACTTTACACTGTATACTTCAAACACACCAAACAAGTGTGATACCAGCAGCACCATTCAATTTTCTTACATTAGCCAAGTGCTCAAGTGCTTTATTGCATCAGGAGCTAAAACCAAAAGCTTTAAATGTTTTGATAACATACTGTAGATGTTACAGAACACTCTGGAAAGATTGTCATTGCTAGCTGAACACAGCCATCGAATTATACTGATCTGAAAACAGCTGTTAAATTTCTTTTGTTCTCCTTTTTGATTTAAGATTACAGCAACTTTTATGACTTCAGTTTGCCCAAAGTACAACTGTTAGATAGAAAATGTGACTATGAGCTCACCGTTATCATCATGGGAATACTCTATTCCAGAGACAGTACATCTTCGGAAAACCATCTTGTTTTCAGTAAGTGTCCCAGTCTTGTCTGAAAAGATAAACTGCACCTGACCCAAGTCCTCTGTGATATTTAAAGCACGGCACTGCAGTTGAGAGTCTGTTTCTTCATCATATAAATCTTTATCTTGATGAATAAAGTACACTTGGCAGATTTTAACTATTTCAATAGACACATACAAAGAAATTGGAATCAGAACCTGGAATACACAAAAGGAAAGAGAATTAGGAGAAAACAGAAGCAAGAACACAATGAATTATTGAAGTTAGTTAACTTGGTACTAGACTGGAACATAAAGAGGCTATGAACTTTAAACATCTACTCTAAAGTTATTATCATATTTAAAGAGTTTACTGTGTTAGATGAGGAAAACCTATAGTGAATTGCAGAGCTGGAATGCCTTATTGTGCCTAGAAAACTGATTATCAAAACATGGACAGAAGTAAATACTTCTTAGGCTAATAAGGTGAGCTTTAAATTAGCTGGGGAAGGAAAAGAAAATGAAAAAAAAAGGAAAAAAGGAAAAAAAATCCAAACCCAAACCAGACCATACAGAATACTGTAGATGTGAAAGGACTGAACAAATTCATTCTGCATAAATAACAGACTGTTTACAAATTCACTTTGCAGGAATGCAAGAAACAAAATGAGAAATGTTAATCTCTCCATAGGAACGGTATCTTTGGCCTTGGCTTTTGTACCACAAATTATTTCAATGAAGATCACATCTTATAAGTGCTGAAGAAGGAGACATGAAAAGGCTTTCAACTGTTCCTTGAGGCCTGTCAAAACTACATAAAATATCTAATTTGTACCTGAGTTTTTCTCTGCAGATTTTTTTTTTTCAGGATAGAAATTCCTGACTGCATACATTGTTTAGTTTTCTGAATTAGATGTGAGGGAGAAATTTTAGCATGTCTGTAAAAGGTGAATGTGGTCATTTAGACAAAAACTACAGTGAAATGTAGGTGTTTAAAGAATTCTGTGGTGAAGTCTCTTAACCAGTATCATAACCAAATCCCTCAGGGTAAAAATTATTTTTACAGTCTTTTTCATTCCCTCTTATAAACAAGTTACTGCCCCAGTAAAGCAACCTCCTCCAGTGTCCCACTAGACAAACTTCCATATATCTCAGTGACATGAGGTTATTTTACTTCTCTGAACTTTACCATCTTCCTCATTCAAGATATTTCTCCTCAGGACCAAGAAACTTTTAACATGGTTTGTTACCTGGCTGACATATGGTTTTGTTACGAGGAATATATCTGAAAAGCTGTTAAAAAGTCTAAAATTTATTTTCATACCAGAACACTGTACCCAAAGTGGCATCCCCAGTGTTTCAGGCATTGTTCTAACAGAGGGTAGATAGGAAGAGTAAAGCTTGTTTTCTGGTTCATGGGGTTGTTCCTCCCCAGGTGCAGGACCCTGCACCTGGCTGAATTTCAGGCAGTCCTCCTCTGAGCCTCTCTCCAAACTGCCAAGGTCCTTCTGAAGGGCTGTACAGCCCTCTGGGGTTTTGGCCACTCCTCCCAGCTTGGTGTCAGTGAACTTGCTGAGGAGGCATCTGCCCCTTCATACAAGTTCTTGGTGAATTAGTTAAACAACACTGGGCCCAGTATTGAACCTTGGGGGACATCACAAGTGACATGCCTCCAAATAGACCCTATGCTACTGATTACAACCCTCTGGGATCTTTTTAGTGCTTGATTAGCTTCTTACGTGCCTTAGTGGTAAAATGAGTACTACACGTTGCACATATATAACTTTATTGCAGCCAACTAGGAACAGAGGTGACAGCGGGTACAACTTGATTACCTGGAACACGATGATCACAGTCAGAAATAAATACACTGAAGCTAAAACAGGTGACAAATATTTTCCATCTGGCCCTGGAACATCAAAAATGGGCTTCTTCTTCTCACCATATTGCCATACCCATAGACCATGACCTGCAGAAAAATTGGAAGAGAGAAAAAAGCAAATTAACTCCCAGGAAAAATGCTTATGGTATGACTTTGTTCTTAAGAGTTATGTGGGAAATTGGTATTTGTTTTCAAATATTCTGCATGACTTCTGAAAAATGCCATGTTTTTTTCTGCCTTGGGATTTGGGGTTTGAGAAAATGCTTTGGCTGCCCTTAAACCATGCAAGGCTCATTTCACATAACTTTATCTAAATAAAGTGAGCTGGCTAGTCTAAATTAGTCGTTTAGACTGTTTCTGTAATCACCAAAGAAAACTATACTTCTTCAGAAAATGAATAATTTCAATGATATGCTCTGTGTTAAAATGAAAAAACTCCACTGACTGTACTAGATATATCACCAGTCAGGTCAGCTATCAGTAAACTAGCTTTAGAAGAGACTTTAATTTTACTATGTGAATCATATCTGCCACACGCACGGAACTAATGAAATAACAGTATCAACGGAGTCAACAGCGTGGAAGCTGAGAAATGAAGAACAAAAGAAATTCTAGGTCTTGCTCAGAATTTTTTTTTTTAATTATTGTGCTGATAACGAAGTAAAGATAAGAGTGTTATTGTTTTGGGAAAATGACATTCTTGCTAAAGAGACAGAATGTTGCCTTTTTATGTATAGCACTAAGATTTAAAATCCTAAAATTCCTAAAATGGTATGCCTGACATTTTCAAGGCATAAAAAACAAGGAAGAATTCTTCCACAACAAAAAGCATTCAAACTATCACTATATGTTGAAAATCAGAAAAAAGGACAAAGGTCTACTTTAAAAGTAATCTTCTATAAACCACCTTTGACAAGATCCTTTACATCTTGATATATAAACCCAGTAATAAAAACCACATAGTGAGCGCATTATTTTGTCCCTATACTACCAGTATGAGATCACAAGCATGATGTCTTTATTGATGTATATATCTTTATTCTTGAGAGCAAAAATAGAAAGCTCCACATTGAGAATTACCTACATGAAGGTTTGTTTTATAAATACCCGTAGATTTACAAAAGAATTAAGTGTCATATCCAGTTATATTTTATTGACAGAAGGTGCAAAAATGGCCTGACTTCTACAGGGCAGCAGGCAACTCAAAGGGCTCGAGCAAATGTCTTTCCAGCTGTTTAGGGCTGGTCAGCACCTCAAGCGGTTTGCTCCGGCCCTCTGCTGGCAGATTCCAGCCTTGTAGCAGGCAGGACAGAAGGGAAGGCGCGCCTGTCCCCTGCTGGGTGCCACCTCCTGCCGTTCACGTTCACAGCTCTGGAGAGGTCCCGCTGCACTGCAGCCACTGGCGGGGCACCCCCCGCTGCTGCTCTGCGGACACCGCGGGGCAGGGGCAGGGGCAGGGGCAGGGGCAGGGGCAGAGGGGATGGCTACAGGCAGCAGCTCCCTGCTATGAAGCCTCACTGCGACACCTCAGCCCTGAGGACTAAGCTCCCCAACACCGAAACACTACAAAAGCATGTCATGAACTCAGTGGAAACAAATAAACTGGCACATTCACAGCTGGAAATACTCATCTTTAAGCATTTAAGAATACCTGGAAAAAGGCACACAGAGATGTATTAAAGTGGCGTAAGATTGTTATTAAACTACACCATGGTTGTTAAGAAACATTCTGGTGTTTATACCACATGACTCACATGCAAACATTACAGAACATACAAATATTAAGGACATGGGATTCACATGCCACATATAAAAAATCATTTTTGGTGCCAAACGTAAAACTCAATTCTTTCTTGCAAATGAAAAAAGGCCTGAAGAGACATAACCTGAACTGCAGCATTTCCTTAAACAGTCCCAGAAGTCTAGAGTATTCTGCTTGGATTAATGCAGACTTTTGCTTATTTCTTCTGTTAAAGCTGCAGCCTTAGGGACTGTGAGTCCATGTTGTGCACTGTGCCCTCAATTTAATAAGTAGGAATGGGGAATACCACTGTGCTGATTATGTTTATTCTCTGCTCATAAATTACTCTACTGACTGATTAATGATATATTACACTCTACCTGTAATTTCAGGGGACTACATATAAACTGGGGGCTGTTTTGGGCTTGAAATTTTTTGATGCTATCAAGGGTAGTATAATCTAAGCCTTCAGATCTCTGGTACTAGTAGCATATATTTGAGATTAAGAAGGTGTTCAGTTTGTGTATCAAGACATTTTGATTCTTGACAAAAATAAATATGGACACAGCTTTATGTATTTTACATTTTGGCAGACACATATGTTTTTGAAAAAGCTAAGTGCATGAATCCCAAGACAGTGTAATACTTAAGTTTCTATTAGTAAAGCGCACTTACCAATGGCAGAAAACAGACACATGATTAGAAGTATGAGGACACACCAAAGGACGTCGGCATTCATCTGTCTTTCAAGCTTACTGCGCTTGTAACGGGGTCCATTATTATTTAACAAAGCTTTGGTCTCATGCCCTGCAGAAAGAATTGCACCAAATGTGTCATATGGAACTCTATTATTATGATACTCTGCTATTATTTTAAGAAAACTATAAAAAGGTGGCATGCACCGTAAGACAGAAGAGCAGCTCTTACCTGCATAGATTACTATTCCTGCAACTTCTTCTGTGTTTCTAATGGTACATCCACGTAACAAGAGATTTTCTTTGAACAGTCCATCCTTTTTTCCACTTTTATGAATACTACAGAAAATTTAAAAACAGAACAAAACACAGCAGGTCAAAACATTAAGCTTGTTAAATCATACTTGTAATATAACAAGCCCAGGAAACATCTTCAAAGTTTAAGAAGTTTTTTCAATTTGATGGCAAAATATTTCATTAGATCTTCCCCCTGGGAAGGTTCTCTTTTGGACTTTGAAAACTGAGATTACTTACCCAAGGAACCCCAACATGCAGCAGCCCAGCTGGAGCAGTACCAGTTGCTGTGGGATATACAAATGTCCTGGACAAATGCTCACTAGAGATACGTGGGCCAAACTGACAGCATGTGTGCAGTCCAGCTAATGCTTGGAAAATGCACTGGACTTCCTGTGCATGTGTAAACTGACTGAGCAAACACAGTTAATCCAGTCCACCTAAAAGCAGCTGTGTAGTGGATGTAATTAACCCACTATTCACATACTTACTGTGTACTAAAGAAATCTTAGAAAGAGATATGGTGAAACTGGGAGATGACTGTGCTTCAGAAGCAGTGATACTAAGGAAGATGTGCCAGGGATAGGACACATCAGTTCAGTGAAAAGAGAAAGAAAAATATTCCATGTATTCATCAGTGAGAACAAGAGAAATTCTTTTCAGAACTGTCTCACCAACTATCTAAGAATGGCCTGCACCCTGCGGATTCTTGTTGACTAACACCAAAACACAGGAGAAAAATGGAACGAAGTCACATTTCTACTACCACTTATTATCTGCTGTGCGTGGACTGACTGAAATTTCAGCTGACAGAGAAATACAGAAAGTAGCACTATGAGAATTAACAGGGAAACGTTAAACAATAATAGCAATTTTAAAATGGTATTCGAATTTTTATGATGCAAAAAAGACAAACCAAATAATTTTAAACTACTTTCAAATGAATAAAATTTCATTTTATCAACTGAAGTACCTCAATACCTCAGAGAAGACTAAAGCAAGTCTGGATTGTTTAAATGTTGTCCTCACTTTCAGACCATCAAAACCATCACACTTTCAATATTCTACACTAAAATTAACACTGTGCTGCTGCAAAACCAAATTTTAGGTCTACCTGGATTTGAGCACTTAAAATCCACTGTCCCCTGAAACCTGCAAATGGGCTTAAAACCGTCCTTTTTATGTAAAGGCAGAGTTCTTTTTATTTGCTTCCTATTTTTAAGCCTTCACATCTGTGTTATATATTAATGATTTTCCCTGTTAGATTCTTCTCTTTTTCTAAATAAGGGCCAAAATTGTAATTTAAGTATATAATTCTAGGATCTCAGGCCTAGGAACTATACCAAATACCCTGAGATTTGTGAGAAGAAAAGGTTCACATTGGTAAGTTCTTTTTACTTGTCCCAGTCAAGTAGGACTACTTACAGATTGTTCTGTAATGCTGGTTATGCTACAAAACCTCAATAGCCAATGCTTTTAGTGAGCAGAATATACCTGTGTATATATACATACACATATACAACCTTTTTTAGTTCAGCACAATTTATTAAACCTACTCTCTGCTCAAAATATATACATATATATTAGAAGTATTGGTGTTTCAACAAGTGTGCTTATCTTTTCTCTGCAGGGATGGAGAAAAAGCATTGGGTTTGACTGCTGAGGTAGCGGCAGCAGTGGTAACATCTGACTAGAGACCGGAAACTGAGAAAGAAAGAAGCAGATAACATCAAATTTGCAAATTTGACAGAAGTCAAAGGTGGTTTTTTTAGTCAGGAGAGAACTCCCCCTGCTCAGCCCATCCTCCCTGCCAGTCTCCGATTGAAGAACAGAGCTTTTACTTCCGTTCTTTCCAGCAAACCTCCTTAACCCACTGTCTCAGCTTTTGCCAAAGCAGCATCAGTTGGGGGGCTGCCCAATATCCCTCTGGCAGAATGTCAGTAGGTGTTAATTTGCCTGTGCTTAAACTATGGGAACTCTAATTTCTTAATGATTCCATACCGTTGAAATTGCTACCAGCATGCTGTCATTCGTCTAATTTTTAAGGCTAAATTCTACATTAGGCTTTCTTATAAATCATGAGAATGTTTGAATTTCCAAAAAAATCTCCGAATGATAGTCATGATTCCTGTTAATAAATGGGACTTTTTAGAGATAAATCTACTTAAGTGCTACTTGCTCTGGCTTATAGTTTTCATTAATTTTTTACACTTCACCGTAACAGTGGACTGTGCCAGGTATATTGCACATGGCAAACTTAATATACAATTACTTGTGTATTTGTTCTATAACAGTTATATATTTGTTCTTACTATCTTAGCTTACAAAACAACTCCAAAATGATTGTGCAACATATGAAGTTAAACCTATAGGTGTTAAAATCCCCATCTACTGCCCTCACCCACAAGCTGAGCCTTCTCACCACATCTCATCCTTACATGCATTTGGTACTGCTTTTTAGTTTTCTGTATTCTAATGAAGTTAGAAAACTCAACTGTTGCTCACCAGACCTTTAGAAAACATGGATGAAATCAAAATCTGGAAGAAAGAAGTCAGCATAGGCTGGGGGAAACTCATCATTTGCCTCTTGTCTACAGTCACTCCCAATGACTCAATAATAGAACATACACATAACACAGTTGGGCACTGATAAAAGGAAGAAAAAATTACAGATGTAAAGGTCTGGATTAAAAAATAATGAAAACTAGAGTTAGATAAAACTGCTCACTTTGATAACCAACTTGCCAATTTTAAACTTTAAGTCTGGGTTGAGAGACAGCATAGTTCCCTTTTCTAGCCCTGCAGAGCTATAAACTTTAAGCTTATTACAAAGGCTGAACAGTCTGATTTTCCCCTTTCTGGATTCTGGCCAGTATCACACAGGCAAAGAAGGAAAATTTTCTTTGTCATTCTTTAAAACAGTGTCTGGCTGAAGCCACTCAGATGCCTGGAATGCAAAGGCTAAGCCATGAGGAAACGCACTGGCAAGTGCAGGTGCAATGCTCTTTTTCTCTGAAATTTCTCACATGGTTGACACTGCAAAAATGTGGTATCTTCACATCTAAAATACAAATGCACCACAAATTAGGACAAATGGGCAGATAATTTGCAGTTAACTACTACTATGCTACAGCACTCTGGAAGTGTTTACACAGAAGTAAACCTCTGGTTTAATACAGCAAAGCAAAAACTACCCTGATGGTAGCTCACTTCAGCTTTCTATTATGTTTTAACTCATTATGTGTTTGCCAGCATTAAATAACAAGGCAACTAATGATAACTGTATTCAAAAGAGAGTATTTTCTTTCACTTTTTCATGTCTTACAGAGGAAATGGTAGAGCTGGCATTACTTTCCAAGGCTTGATGCTCCCAAAGAAAATTTTCAACACTCTTAAACATGGTCTCATGAACACTATCAGTCAGAAACTTCCTGACTCTCAATTTATGAAAATTAGTCTAGGTTGCTTTGGTTTTTTATTCCAGGAGTGGAACTGTTACTATAGCACATTGAAGAGACATCACTACAGATTTATAATTGTTTTTTCTTAAAAAAATTGGAAGGTGATTTTATATTAGTTTGGGTTTGTTACATTATGACAACCTTTGAAATAGAAATATACACATGTATTTATCTCCTTCTTCTTACAATTCCAAGCTATACTTACTTTGGTATGAGCAGACAAAATTTTATGTTCTCATCTAATGATAAAATTATTATTTTCAAAAAGTTGGAAAGTCAGAATCCCAATTATTACTTCTCTTTTTCCCTTGCCCATATACACACAAAAGGGTACAAATGAGATTTGAAACCAAATATTGCTATTTTTGGAACCTGGAATTGCATTTTTTTTATGTTTGCCATGCATACTGTACCTAATCTGTCTAGACACATATGGGCAGGGGGCAAGTTAGGTTTTGCTCTATTCTTCTTACACAGAAAATGTTTATAGGGGACATAAAAGTGAAGGAATGTACTTGGGTTATTTGGGGGTGCAGAAACTGCAGAAAATAATTCAAGGAAGCACCTGAATAGAACTGGTAGTCTGCCTGTGCATCTGCAAACCCCAAGTGTGTTGAATGCAGATTGTCACAATGTAGCTGAAGAATTCAGATGCAGTAATGTGCATGCTACACCTTTTCAGATATAGGACAGGACTAGGTCCACCTCAATGCATTCTGCAGTATCTTTTTTTATTTTTTTTAATATCATATCTCCTTTTATCCGGGCCTTCCTGTGCTACATTGGCTACCTATAGTGATTTTGTTTCAGGAAAATTGTGGGGAACAGCATTTTTTACAAGTTTACAGCACACACAGAGAAATATTTCTGTTTCCTGAAAGATTTGTCAGCACAGATGTTAAAACCAAAGACCACATTTCATACAGGAAAAAAAAAATCTGAATCAAAACTGGAAACCAACTAAGTGGTCAAAATGTCTTGGAAACTTTGGTAGTAATGTTTCAGCATGGCTTTTACATATGGATCTGTTGGAAGTTTATTATTTCATGGGATTCCTATTTAATTATTTTGGTATCATTTCAGTCAAGCTATTATTGGCTGGTAGCTATCTGATCCATTATTTCAAGCAGCAACTACTGGTAAAATTTTGAACAAGAATTAAGATCTGAGTCTGACGCAACAACGACACGTTTCAATGCAGATGAGTTAATTGCTACTCATCTTATTAATGTACGATTTGAAATAGACTCCTGATTCCATTATACTAATGCAGGAACTCTAAAGAATGAGGGGAAAAGGCCCTCCTCTGTGATAAATTAGGGGACTGAGAATTTATTTGTTGAGGGGTTGGTCCCCACTCTCTAATTTTAATGGCCCATGGTCCTTTAGTTGTAAATCTCTTGGAACATAGCTGATAAGAGCTGGAAATCACCTGATGCTTTCTGCCAGATTCAAAATTTGTGTCAAAAACATATTCACACCATTTGTGAAACTATAAAACATAAAGAAGATTAAATATAATCAATACTAAACAATAGTCATCAAAAAGATATTACCACGTTTTCTGCTACGTAATTCAAATGATTCTGTAACTTACACGCCACAGGCCTTTTCCACATGGAGTAAATGAGTAAATACATAATGGAAGAAAAAATTATGCATATTTTCTACACTATTCTGCTCAATATTTTGAGGACTAAGATTCACACGTAAAGTGTGCTAAAAAAGCTGCCTAATGTTCCATTTCCAGATATGCATGTCTGCAGTAGAGCAGGCTCTCTATTACACACCCTCATGCAGTAATGTCTAATACTAAACATTTTTTTTTCACACGAACTGTAGGGCTTTGTGCTGCTAAATAAAGGAATACATTTTCCCACACTACAACTTGATGTAGTTTCAAAGAAACTGTCCTGATTTACATCAGTTGACAGTAGGTCCTACACAATCTGTGCCATCTGAGAGTAGTTACTGTGGTGGTAAATGGCATCACTATAAAAAACTCCCTGAACTCCAGCAATTTACCTTGTGACATTTACACAATTTAATACTGCTTATCACTGCTAATCAACATGGGTGGTAAATCATTGTATTTGAAAGAGAATTAGTGTCAGTTTAACTCTCGTCATTAAAATCTGGGCAAAAATTATGTATCCTGGGCTCTCACTCTCCACGTGGTTAACAGACTGTAGAAAAAATAAGTCATGCAAGAATGCATCTCCTAAGCCACCACAACCAACATATCTTTATACTACAGAGCAGACTACATAGGAAGCAAAGTGCTTTGCACATCCTAAAAAATCTGTTTCTGAGCCAGACTGATTGGCCAGAGATGAGCACCCTGTTAATGTAGTTCTGTTTGTTTAGAATTAAATCAAATGGGCATAGATGATGTGGTAATGCATAAGCATACCCATTGTGTGAGCCAATAATTTCATTTTATCTAAATGAGAAGAAAGAAACAGTGCCATAGCTGTAGAAATACCAGTTTTGCCTTCTGGCTTTCCTCAATGACACATATATTAAAAGAAACGTCCAACAGACCTGTCTTCATGAAAGTGTACAACAGATTGTGTTTGTTTGTTGCCTCTCTTGGACTTATTTACTATTTCTTCCCATTTCCAGATGGGCTTTTTTGATCCGTGTAGGAAAAGAAGAATGCCCATTACTGCAGTGCTTCGTAGATTCATTTCTGTAGTGTAAGCTGATTGAAGGTAGCAAATAAATCCATCCTAAGGAATGGAAACATGAAGTTCCCATCTCACCTTGAAGTGAGGATCCTCTGAAAGAGCCTCAAATACACAGCCCTACTTAGATCTGATGATGATTCAACTTAGAGAAGACAGCCCAAAGCTAACAAGCATTTATTTTATTCCATATTAGAGAAAAGGAGTGTATACTGAAGGATACTATATGAAATACTCACATGTAACCTCGAAACCTACTTAAGTCATTGTTTGGCTTCTCACATTCAATCACACTGGTGAACTTCAAGGGGTCAAATTCTGAGTCCTGGAATAATAAGAGTGTTCATTATTTAGAGCAAAGACTTGAAAATAATATCCAAAATCACTTTCTTTTCTAATTTTTGTAATATTATATAAAGTCCATTTTTTTCCCTAAGGTGATGAAAGCAAAGATGCAGACCACTGGCACTGAAAATCAAAGGGACCTGGGAAAAAAAAAAAAAAAATCCAAAGATGCCTCCCAAAATCTCCCTTACAAGGATGACTTCTGTTCTGCAGCTGGAAGATGCAAAATGAATTTGTTCTGCAGTGGAAAAATGAAATTTACCTGGAAAATCTCGAAATCTTAAATATTATTATCCTTCATGTTCAGTAAAGCCAGTGAAAATTTAGGACAATATAAGTCAATACACTGCCAATTATCAAAAAGTTAATATGAGCTTTTGAAATATTAGCAAGACTTCTTAATTGCTATATGCCAACAGAGATGAATTAATCTACTACAGTAAATTACACACATATAGCAGAATAACTTTTTCTTGATTATCACTTAAAAACCTTCTTGATTGTCTAGCTCATTACTCTGAAACTGGCATTGTTGCTGACTACTTAAGTTTACCTGTAGTTAGCACCTTGTTGTGCTTGAGGAAAAACATCATACCACAGCAGAATTACTTTATTTTGTTAGATAAAAATCAAGGTTCTCCTTTCTTTGCTAGATCAAACTACACATTGAAAGCAGACCTATCTGATCCTGGTGCTGCAGAGAAGGTTATCTCCATCAATGAGGACTACTTTTATAAAGCTGCTTTGCATACCATTTGAATAAAATAACTAATTGTGAATTATCGTGTTATTAAGATTTCAACGGTGACAGCACTTCATATGTTGTGTTTTATAATGGTTTTGCTGAGCTGCTGGAGACCTCAACCACTACTTTTAAGAGTAAACTTGTGAGAATGGTTGATTGAGAATCAGTAAGCACGGGACAGACAGAATCTTATTGCCAGGTTCATTGAAACATGTAGGTGTTTCTGGGATTTTTTGATGTCGACTCTACTCAAGTGAAAGAAACCAGATTTTGAGTTAGAGATAAAAGAAACAAGAGCATATGTCAGCATCCAAACCAACATCCTCCGTTTTTCTACTGGCTACACCTGAAAGAAAGACAGACTTAACTACATAGGTGACAATTCAAACCACCCACGCCTGAGACTTTTGAAAACATTTTCTGTATTTTCAAGAAACACGAGATGATAAAGAGAACTGTGAAAATGGGCTGTCACTTAGAGACAGCTACAGCCCACTGGAGGAAAGAAAAACTTGGATGTGCAGAATTCAGCTTGTAAACAAGGGGAAAAAAAAAAGAGGTAAAAACAAAGGACAGCTCTGAGTCGAGACTGCTTTGGTGAGAATCAGACTCCCCAAATTACATCAAGGTTGGCGGTCAAGAACCTGAGCCTTAGCAAGAAGTAACACCTGCTCTGCTCTCCCAGAAGATGATCCTTTCCTTCCTTGCCCCAGTATGATCCTTATCAGAAGAAAAAAATAAAAGGTACAGAAAAAATAATCTACACACCACTGTAGCTTAAACTGCGTTTATAAATTGGATGGAATAGGAAAGTTTTCTCCATAATATAATATAATATAATACAATACAATACATTTAATTTAAGACAAATTTTCATTCAGTGGTCTTAAAAAAGAAAATAAGTAAATGCTAACATCTTTGATTCCTCTGAGGGAATCCTACAGACACCTAATAATAAAACCCAGTGTAATCAAATGCAGGTTTTGTATGGCTGCTGAACTCAGCAGAGTAAGTGTGGTTATACATTATCTTCTAGAGCAGCTGGACAGCTGAATTCCCTTTCTGCAAAGAAAATCTGCCACCAAGGTTTGTATTTCACAAATAAAGATTAAACAAAGGTACTTAAATCTAGAGAATTCTAAAGTCTTCACAAAAACAGAAAGATCTTGTCAAGATCAGAGAGGACTAAATGTACCAGACCTCCCTATCAGCATCATGCAATATTGTCTTTCTCCCTCCTTTGTTTGTTGATTTCTTTTCATTTATGACTCAGTTTTGGAACTAAAAGTCCTTTATCATTAAATCTGTCTGTATATTTGTGTTCTGTTACAATGAACTTGAAATATGTGATTATGATCTTTACTCAGATAATATCCAGGAGTGAAAATCCAATTAGAATAGTAGTTTACGTAAGGAAAAAAAAGCTGATGAACCCTGATTTATGGCAAAAGCTCTTTGGTTTATTAATAAATCAAACTGCTCCCTCTCTTCCCTGTGAAATGGAAGGGCAGATATACACTGTATATTACAGCTGATGAGAATGTTTTGATGTGAAAATACTTTCTGGTAAATGAAAGAACAAATATGTTAAACACAGCCTCTGTGTGACTGTTTTCAGTGGTTACAAAGAAGCACAAATTTAATGTAAGATTTCATGACGATCAGAGTTTTGCTCTTTTTTAATGCTGATACTCACACTTTGGCAGCAATTGAAACACAAACTGTGATGATGTTCTCATGTATTAGCAGCTAAGAGAAGCTGCAGTGAGACAGAAGTTAAAGCCAAATGTGTTGCTTGTACAGTGCACAGATTTGCTCTTTTTTCTTGGCAAAAGTTCATGAAAAAAAATTCTCCAGCACTACCTTTAATTTTTCTTTTACACTGAATTTTTGCATCACTGTTAAGACACAAGAAACAAGATCAAAATATGGTCAAATATCGAACTGGCCCAGACCTTTGTGCAGTAGTTATCTGATGTGCGTGATTTTGTGTACCTTACTTCCCACTTACAGAACTGCTGGGCATTAAAGCATTTTGTGTACCTTACTTCCCACTTACAGAACTTCTGGGCATTAAAGCATTTTGTGTACCTTACTTCCCACTTACAGAACTGCTGGGCATCCCAGTACCAAGAGAGAAGAAAAGCTCCATGCCTAGACAGACTGCAATCTCAGACGAGGCTTTCCAGTGCCTAATCTCCCTGAAATCTTGAAATCTGTGGTGTTCTCATCATCCCTCTGCGCACATCAACAAGGCTTGGTCATACACAAAAAGCAGCTGGGAGGATTTCTTTAATTTTCTGAAAGTGTGTATCATTTTTTATCTGGTACCTCAGCAGGTGTCCCAAACTTGTGCCTCGTGCACCACTGATCTGAAAAACTGACTCTGGCTGATAAAAATTGGGGAGAGATTCACTGGTTGCACATACGTACCCCAGAGTATTTTACAAAACTGTTGGGTAGCAAAGGCCAGGGCTAAATGCTGTTCATGTTCATTATTTCTGTTGAACAACCAGTTCTACTTTTGCTACAATGTACATTTTACTTGCCATCACTATTTCTAAGAATGAGCCCCTGTAGAATAAAGTAAAACAAAACCTACTGCTTTCACTCAAGGCAGATATCTTGCTACTAGGTAGTGCTTAACCTGGAGCCCAGACCCATGCTTATAATGTACTATGCTTCAGAAGAGTATTAAATTATGCTTGAGATACATTGGAGGAGTAAAATCCACTTCTTGCTCAACTCTTCTGCCATATTATGTCATATCAAAATGAAAAAAAAAACAAACCTGGAAAAGAAAAAAAAAAAAGGAAAAGAAGGGCTTTGATTCAATAAGAGACAGACTTTTCATCAAATGCTTGACTTCACTTTTTGATTTTGCCAAGATAGATTTAGTCCACTGCTTTCCTTGGAAAAAAACTGCTGACTTCTTAGGAAGTCAGAATACCTTCACAAGTACTTCTGAAAGCTTAAAACTTGTCAAGAGGGCACATGCTGATACTTACATTGGGTATTTGATAGACTCAGGGATTCCATGGAATGTATTTAATTTCTTCAGGACTCCTCTTGCTAGGAAAATGTTTAACATCCTATACATAAATCCTATTTCTTCCACTTTCTTAAATCCTCAGGAAATTCATTCTTAGTCTAAATGCAGCAATGGAACAGCTTGTTTTCCTTACATAAGCAGACCTAGTCAAACTGCAAAAACCTGCTAAATATTGACTCCTTTAAAGCTGAATTTCAAATTAAATTGCAGATGCAAGGATTTTGTGACTAGCCTTTTCACAATGCACTAGCTATTAAATCTGACAAAAGGTTTCATTTAAAACAATATCTTAGGTCTGCAATACTTGGGCTGTGTCGTATTCCCTAAAAAGATGAAGTGTTGAGGGGAAGACAATTACAATGCCTTTAGAGAGTGAGAAACCAACAGGTAGACAGATGAAGACAGTATAAAGATTTGCCACACAAAAAAGCAGACTGAATTTAGCTGTCTCCAACATGACTTTGTAGCTTCAGCTGTAAGATGATTCTGAATCTCCACAGTGAAATGCCAACCTTTTCAGTTCTGCTGGCAACCTCACGAAACTGTCATAGCTCAAGAAGCAAAGCATGCCAGATGAGTCAGTTTGACAATTACACAATGTTCAAACAACATATTTCCCTTCATTAAATGCCTGTTGTATGGGTGATTTAATAGCTTGCTAGAGGTATTAATAATGCATAGTTATTAAAATGTTTTCCTTTATTCATCTGCCCTACTTTGCTGCTGCAGAAACCAGACTTTGATGTTCAGTCCTTCCTTCCAATAGGACAGCAATGGGTACCCAGGATGCCCTTGGGTGACAGTGACAGTCACCTGCTTATCACACTGTGTTTACTGGCTATGCTGGGGATCTTACCCAGACTTCTCCCTGCAGTGCAGGGCTGATAAGGGCTCTGGGATTTGTTTTGGCGTGTATGTCTGGAGGAAGCAAAAAAAGGAGAAATGGAGTCATGGGGACAACTCAAAGAAAATATTAGACAAAAATCTGCCTCAGCCAGAATAATAGCTTTTGCAGTTTAAAAGCTTTTAGATGCACCAAGAACTCATCCTGTTGCATTGGTCCATCCTGTTACTGCTTTATATAGCAGCACCCTGCCTTTACCATATAAAATTAATCTGACCTTTTATTAATGTGCGACTGGAATTACATACTGATATTATGTATCCAAAGCATATGAACTGTTTATTTACTGAAAGAGTGAAATATTTTCATGTCTAAACTGCATTAGTCTCTATGGCACAATTTATCTGTGCCACTAATTCACAAGAAAAGGAAGAAACAGCTGGATCTATGCTGTTTAGGAACTAAGAAGATCCAGCTGTACATCAGAATTTAACTATTCTGTTTTTCACACTTAAAACGACTATAACTGGATTTTTTTTTTCAGTATTGTTTGTTTAAAAGTAACACATGTTCAGTATTCAGAAACACTGGAACAACTGAGCAAGTCAAATACATTTTAGGGGGCTGATCTTCCTCTGGCTGACCAAAGTTTTCCTGTTTGTAGAAAATAATATGAGGGAACAGTGAAATATCCAGGCTGCAGGAAAGAAAATGTGTTGCTTATCAGGCCTAGGAAGATCTCAATAATTCTAAAACAGCCAGCTGAAGAAACTGCTGTTAGTCAATCATGGAACAAAAGTACCAAAAAATATGTCAACATTGAAAATACACAGATGCAAGTTTTAATGTCCCTCAGGATGATGGACTGAGCAATGCACTGAAAATGATGGCGGTGTGAATAAATTCATTTATGGACTGTAGTTGTGGTGGAGAGTGATAAGGGAACAGTACATGTCAAGGCTGAAATACAGACCTAGATCAGGATAATTAAGAAAGTGGTATCTGCCTGTTCCAAAAGCCAGTCACCAAAATTAATGAACGGGTGCATAGTCTGTAAGAGCCAACCTCAGTATTAGCTCAGCTCTTCAACTAAACCACAAACTAAGCCTCTCAAGGACTCCCAAAACTCTGTGTACAACCCACACTGCTTCTGCAGAGGCTTTTCGCTTCACGCTCACAGACAGATATAACTCTCCTGACTCTCCAGTGCTTTCTCCTTTCTGGAAAGATTTCTAGCAGTCCTTCTGCTCCATTTCTTAAGTGTTGGAAAAAAACTTCAGTTGATTAGTGGCAAAAACATTGCACAGTCATTTTAACGTAGTAGCACAACAGCTCAGGTCAGCTTCTGAATATACCTTATCCTGCTCCTGCTCTAGTCCAGACTGCTGGACAGTCTGACTTCTTGTGGGATGAAGTTCCGCCAGAAGAAATGGCTATGGAAGGACTAAGATCCTTGACCCAGAAGCGAGAAATGCCAAGCACTGCTCTTACATTATTCCACAAATAAAACCCAAAACATTGGAGTGTCCTGACAGGAAAGAGAGTTGTTGGTAATGCATGGTAATGCAGGGGTTTTCTTGTGAACAGTAAAACCTAACAGTAGCAGCTGTAGTGTCAGGATGCAGTTAAACACAACAGTTTGATGACCCTACCTCAGGCTGAAGACAGGGAATCTGGATAAAAGCAGCTTTACCTTACAAAGTATCATGTTTAAGAAATGTTTCTAGGATGTGAGGGAAACCTGTAACATACAGCTATTGCCAAAGGAACTGAGAGACTCCAGCCCCTGGCAACTGCAAGGGAGCACAGAGGGAAACAAGCAATCCTAATGAAAAGACACCTTTTATTCCAAATACCACAGGGCAGCATTTATATCAGCACTATCACAGTTCTGTCCGCCTTTCCACAAGCATCTCCAGCTTGAAAAGATGTTACAATCAAGTAAAAACTCCTCAAGCTGGACACTGGCAGGCTGTCTTTGCTTGGATTCATATTTTTTAACAACTTCTACCATCACATGCCTGCTATACTGCAAACACGGCATTAAGACCAAACCTTCTCCGCTCAATCCCAGCTGTTCCTGTTCTTGCCTCAGCTCTGTGGAGAGGGTGGAGGTGCAGCTGTGAAGATTAACAGTCAGTCTGAGGCCAGCAGGCTGTGGTTGGCATACACAGAATAGGGGGGGAAAGCTGGGATGGCTGCAGAACACTCTGGTTAGCAGCTTCCCCTCTGGTCTATTTGCATCTGCTGTCTCTTCTACTGAACAAGCTCCTTTGCAATCAACATGCTAAAGCCACCACTAGCAAAATGAAGAACACCTCCTCAAGGAATTCAAGAGTGTTTTATTTTTCAAACACTAGCTGATTGCATGAATCTTATGAAAGGAAACTCACAATGGCCCTGTCAGTTCCAAAACTGGCAAATGCACTGAGGGGAATGTGTCCTTACAGCAGAGACTGAGGTTTGCTTCCCTTTTTAGCTCTTTAGAAAGCCTCCTACTTCAGGCAAACACAGTGGCTACAAAGTTCCCGCAAAGTCTTGTCTTCAGCAGTCTGTATGCTTTGTCCAGATAACTGGGTAAATCAAACGTATATACATATATATATGTATTATGAATATGACCTGTTGAATTAGATCACAGCAGCACAGCAGAGTCTATTACTCTTGTGCAGGCTTTCCTCACCACCTGTCTTACCCTCTGTGTAGAAGTCAACTACTTGGACTTCTGATTTGATATGGTCTTCTGCTTAGATTTGGCCTGTTAGATGGGTAAGGAATTGGCTGGATGGCCATGTCCAAAGAGTTATAGTCAATGGTTTGGCGCCCAGATGGAAACCAGTAATGAATAGTGAATGAATAGTGACCCTCAAGGGCTTATACTGGGGACTAGTACTATTTATCAGTGACAGACAGTGGGACTGAATGCACTCTGAGAAGTTTGCAGATGACACCAAGCTGTGTGATGTGTTTGACATGCTGGAGGGAAAGGATGCCATGCAGGGAGACCTTAACAGGATTGAGAGGTGGGTTTATGCAAACCTCAGTTCAACAAGGCCATGTGCATGTGGGTTGGGGCAGTTACCAATATCAATACAGACTCGGGATGAATGGACAGCCCTGGTGAGTAGTGCTGGAGATACCAAAGGATGAAAAATTGGACATGAGCTGGAATTGTGTGCTGGCAACCCAGAAAGCCAGCTGTATCCTGGGTTGCATAAAAAAAGTGTGGCCAGCAAGTTGAGGAAGGTGATTCTTCCCCTCTACTCCACTTTCCAAAGACCCTCACCTGGAGTGCTGTGTCCAGCTCTGGTATAAGTAAGACATGTAACAGCTAAGAGTGGTTTCAGAGGAGAGCCACCTAAAAGGATCCGAGGGCTGGAACACTTCTACGAAGAAAGGTTGAGAGGGTTGTGGTTGAGCCTGGAGAAGGCTCCAGGGAGACCTCATTGGGACCTTTCAATACACAAAAGCCGCTTATAAGAAAGACCAGGAGAGACTTTTTAGCAANCAATCCGAACCCAGCCGCCGCTGCACTGAAGAGTCCCGGAGAGGAATGTGAGGAGATAACATAGTTTTCAAAACAAACTCTAAGAATCACCTTAAAGGTGCAGAACACAATATACAGAACAGATGATTGGGGATACAGGCATCATAAAGTCACTCTAGGACAATATCCCATCACTGAAGTGTTCAGATTCAAGTTAAACAGGGCTTTGAGAACACTGACAGAATGAAAGATGTCCCTGCCTTTGGCAGAAGTGTTGAATTAAATGGTCTTTAAAGGTTCCCTTAGAACCCAAATTACTCCATGATTATATGATTCTTATGCATATATTCATTATTATAAGCATTCAAAAAATGTGAGATGTTGAAGGGCAACCAATCAGAACAAATGTCAGACAAAAGACCAACAGGGAGCATATCAATTGATGAAATAGTTTGTTTCATTTTTTCTTCATTATCAGTTATCTAACCTAAAGAGCAAAACTTCCTATGAAGTACCAGGAGATAGTCCATTGCTTTTTGTTTCTTAGTAGCTGACATGATCCATCTCCATGCAGCTAGTAGCAGGACAAAGTCATTTTTACCCCACTCCTGTTACATTGCAGCAGCCTGTAAGTCAGATCCCCACGATCTCAGCCACAAAGGCCATATTGCTATGCAGGTATATGTGCCATTTGTGGTATAGTTTTCAAACCGGTATTAAATCAAGTCATACCAAAAATATAGTGAGTAGAGAAGCTTGGAAAAGTTAGTTAAAGGAAGGGAAAATGTTTAAGATAATTTATATGCATTTTTGAACCATGTTGCATGTTAATCAAATTCTCTTTCTCTTGGAAGCCAAAAGGCTGTGTTCCCTGCTTTGTTGTACACCATTCTATTTTCTGTACCATTAAGAAAGCTGCATTAGGATATTAGCACTGCTGTCTATAAATCTCCATGCACTACTGATGTTCTTAATTCAACACTGAATAGAAGTGTAAGCACTGTACTGCTGTGTGGAGAACAGTATCTTGTCCAGCCACTTATCTGCAGGACAACCACAACTCTTTCTCTTTTGAGCACACACATGTGATGAAAAGTATCTGCCCATCAGAGTCATATCAGAGTTTGAAAGTATGAACCCAAGTATAACCAATGAACAGAAATGTTAATGATTTAATTGAAATAGCAGTTTTGAGACATCCAGCCAGCCACTTCCCACGTAAGTAACATTTCAATGCAAATTTCTAATGACCACCATGGCTTATCACCATTAAACTGTGTGAAAGACTTGGAGGGCAGCAGCAGGTGGAGAAAAGAGAAGTGGGATGAGTTCACATCCTTGATGCTGAAATAAATACAGGAGTTCCTCATACTAGTCCTCTGCCTTTTCTGGCAGAAAAGCACACCCATTCTCCACTTCAGTACTTTCAAAGGAAAGTGAGACCATTCCAATGTAATTGGGGTTATATATGGCTCAATACTGTGAACCCTTCTGCTCTGGAAAAAAAGGTCTTTCCATCCTTTCCTAACCACTGATACTGCCATCTTGGGGTTGTGGTTTCAGAGACCAGTGTATTATGATGCGTTTCCAGCTCAAAAATCCTGGCCCTAAAATCATGAGTTCCCTGTGTAATATTACAAAAACTCATTTCCAAGAACATATATTCCAGGTATTTCCTGTTCTCAGGTCAATGGATGGCTAAGGAATAAACAGTTCTAGAAATAAACATTTATTCAGTAAAACTGAATTAGGCTATATCAGAAAAGTCAAGGAAAAAAAAAAAAAAAGAAAATCCCTTCTTAACTCACTTTAAATGTAAATGTTTGCTTTTCTGTAACAGGAAAGCAGAATAGCATTTTATTTTCTCTATGAACCTGAAAAGCTCTTTTGTTTCCTAATACTTTTTCAGAGTAACAGCAAAATGGAGAAATCTTGGGTTATTGATATGGAGAATGAAACTTCCTGCCTCTACAGAGCTTTGAAATAGCACAAGCACTGGCATAATACATTTCCTTACATGGATTTACCACTGTTCCACCAGTGCTGGAAGGACGACCCTAGGGCTGAGAGGTCCTTCACAACCATGACCCTCAAACTTAGATTCATCAATTTAGCCCCTTTAACCTACATTTAAACATAAAACCAAACAACTAATGCCAATGGCAAAAGTCAACTACTCAGCACTCTTCAGACTATCAGGACTCTTCCTCTACTCTCCCCTTCTCGGCTATTGCTTACATTACTATATCCAAAATTTTCTCTTTCAGTTATTCAAATTCTTTGTCTCTCTAATGAAGCTCTCTCAAAATGCAAACTTGTGGCCTGGACACCTGCGCAATGGAAACTAGAAGGAGATGATAACTGCGCCCAAAGCTGACCAAGGAGGAAATGAACCATCATTCTTGAGTTTTTTTATTTCCCTATGCCTCACAATGTGGGATTGCTGACTAAGTGCCATGGTTAGGTGTGGAGTGAAAAATTGTTCTCAGCCTTCCTTTAGCACGTCTAGCTCAGATGGAGTTTGCCACAGCACTGACTTGGGTCATTCTCTGCACCAGGTCGTTCTGCATGCATCTGTTATGTTTGTTTCTCTGTTAGAGAGACAGCAGTTGCTTCCTCTTTAACTAGACACGTCCACAGTTTCCATGTACGTCATCTCTGAAAAAGATACCATCCAAAGGAAGATGCAACAAAATAGGAGTAGAGATTTTCATAACAATTCACCCTATCAAAGAAACCTGCTGAATGTTCAAGGCATTACCTCAAACAGAAGTCCTTCTCAGAGGGTGACACGCTTGCATTTTGCACTGACAAATGCAAGTCTTTTTTACAAGACTTTTTTCTCTAAAATCTTAAGGTAAACTGTAAAACTGAAAAACAAGATGTTTTAATTGAATATTCTGGTAGTGTTTAGCAAAAAATTTTTTATTTTTGCTTGTTTGGTTTGTTTTTTGAAACTTTCTTTTCCCTTGGGAAAATTAATTTTGGCAACACCTCTGGGATGGAGCACTAATCTGGTGCTTTAACATGTGTATATCTGGAATTTTCAAGCCAATTTGCATCACCTTCTCAACCTTCTCAAAATACTGCAAAAAAGAAATGCACATGGGATAACCCCCAAAAGATGCTAGAGAGGCAGTTACTGTTACTGTGGCCTGATTCTACTCAGTTAAAACAACACTGAGTCAAACAACAGTGAGTATGCTGATTAACTCCAATCTACTTGATTATAATAGTGTACTATTCCCACTAATTGCAGGTAGATGATTGCCTGACGGTACTAGTAAGACAAGAAGTAACAGAAAGAATATAGCTATACCTTTCTTGTCTTGCTTTAGAAGACCCATTCAGACTCTTTGAGATATGAAGCTCATACCAACAGGTAAGTTGAAAACTAGTCTGCCTAGAAGTTGAGCTGGTTTAACTTCAACTGTTCTCTCAAACTGGGCTAGTTTAGACAATGCAGATTGCTGCACAAGAAATCTTAGCTCAGTTTAGGCTAAACTAACATTTGAAAATTGCTCTATTTTCTCTTTTTTTGTTATTTTTAAATTTTCTTTGAGTAAAAACTGAATGCAAAAGCAACATCTACCCTGAGATACCAAGGCTGCCCTGTGAGTTGTTTACACACAATCAGCATGAGTTGCCCTTGCCAAAATACCTCATACACAGAGTAGCCTGGAGCCACCAAGTCAGGCCTACAGCACAGCCCTTCTAGTAAACAATCTCTTCTGGGGAAGCTTCTTCCTGGGACTCACAGGGGAAAAAAATAAATGGTATAAATGGCTTAATGCTTGGAACAGGGAGCTGTGGGACTGTTTCTCTAAGCCCAGCTGTACCCAGTGTATTTCCAGCACAGTGCAGGACCAGGAAGGGCTGGAATGAAAGTTGGATCTGTCAATTTAGCCCAACTTCCAGGTTGAGACTGGTGAAAAAATGTGCCTGCAGTAAGCATAGGCTCTGCATTTATACATATTCCAGAAGTGCTCACAAACCGACTTGTGAGGAAATCAGACTCATCAGTTATTTTGGTGCTAGTCTGCATGCAAATGAACCTCCCAAACAGGCAGACACCCAATTCAGATGTGCTTTTCAGACTAAGTAAATAAGCAGTCACAAAGTAATTCTCAAGGCTTATCTAAACCTGTTTCATCATGCCAGTAATAAGTTCGTTTTGAATGAGGTTCTGCTCTTAGGAGAAAATGAGAAGGAAAAAAATGCATGTCCTACCCCCACTAGCCCCCACAGGGATACACACATCTTCTCACAGGGGATGGCAGCTGCTACATTTAGCTCAGTTTTCAGATGAACTGAAGCTTTCCACATAAACATCCAGGACAGGAGCAGTGGTTAATAAACCATAAACTGCTCCAGAATCCACAGTAAGTCTTTGTGGATTTTGTTAAAAGGTATACTGAGTAAAAACAGTGGAGCACGGAAATGTAAATGTTTTTCATGAGTCTAGATTCATACTATCAAAATATCCTAAATCAAGTTTATGAAATCTGAAAGGGAATTTTGAGCTCTCACAGCCCAAACTGTATCTGCTAATCCACTCTCTGAAGAGCGGCTGACATGACGTCTCAGATGAATGGAAAACATTCCATAAGCAACTGCAGAGGGTGTGGTGGCACAGCAGCTTGCAGAGTAGCACAGAAAAAACATTTGATTCCTCCTGCCTACTGTGTGAAGACATTAGATCCAGAGCACTAGAAATGGCTGCTGTGACTTGGCAGCAGTGAGGGTGGGTTTGAAATTAGAAGGAAATGGGCAGAGTACCTACAAAGAGTTGGTTTGTTGGGTTTTTTTTTCCAAGAGATGTTTACTGCTCACCACTAACACTGTTAGACCACAAACAGTGGGGTTTAGCACAGTGCTTTCTCCTAGTTGCACTTGCCAGTGAGTCATGCTGCACACATGAACCTGATCTGTATTTCAGGGTGAAGACAGTCCACTATTCTGTTTGTTTTAAAGACACAGCATGCAGAACTATGTTTCTGGCTATTTTAAACATTTCTAACACATCCTGTTGCTGTAGTAGCAGAATAACAAGAACACAGTATTTAAAGTCTTGGAGGAAAAAAATGTCAAGGTCTTTGTAAAATCTCCTGTTTTCTTTTTTTCTGTTTTTAATGTACTCATTGAGTGATTTTCTTTTTTCTTGACTATTTTGAGTCTACAACAAGGTATAATTCAAACTGGTGTCTTCAGACATGGAAGCCAGAGGAATAAATCCGTGACTCTTCTCACAGCTTGTGCATCGATAAGGTGTAGGATGATGTACACAAAGTACAGGTTTATGTCTGACAGATTGCATTCGTTAACAAACATGCAAAGCTAACAGGCAGTATGTTCCCAGTCTACTATAAATTACTCAGACAATTCAAAGCAGCACTAAAATAAGCAATATTTATGGTCACTTGTACTATAAAGGAAAACAGTTTCCTGGAATTCACAAGTGGGGAGATGCAATGCAAGCCCACAAATGCTGATCCTGGACCTTCTGAGCATATGTTCAGAGTAAAATAATGCCTGCAAAGCATCAGAGACAAGGATATAGAAAAGCTTCTATAATTTCTTATTGCTTCTTCAAGAGTCAGGCTAAAAAAGGTATCAGAACGCTACTTTTCTGAACAAAGGTCTGGAAGAGGGAGCTGTAAGACCTCTCTGAGACTGTGGACCTAATATGCTGTTACTGCTGAAAAGAAACACACAAAGATCCTTCAGAAGATGCTGGAGGAATAGCAACCTTTCCAGAGGACTGATAACTGGTAACTTTCAGTTGTACCCAACATAACAGTGCTGGCCTTGCTGGCCTTTGGAGAAAATGTAGCAGCTGCAAGAGGACTGCCCAGTGCACACGTCACTTCAGTGACCCCAGGCTGGCAACCAGGCTCTCTCTGAGAGCTCAGCACAGACCTGCGGGGCTGGAAATCGTGTGGGTGTGCACAGGGCAGGAACAGAATCAAGAAAGCATAGCAGTAGCTTAAAACAACAGCTCCTGCTGCCGCCCCCACCCCATTCCCATGCCCAGCTGAGTGACAGGTATAGAAATAGCTATCCTTCATTGACCTGCTTCACAGCCATGTGCTCCAAAGTTATCAGTTAGCTCATATATGAAGCACAGACAAGCCAACCTTTGTAAAAGTTTCTTTTAAAAACTTGAGGTAATGATACAGAGATATTATTCAAAGACAGCTGTTAACAGCTGATACTTTGAAAAGAACCTTCAAAAAAATCTGGGTTCTGTCCCGTGATAAGCCACATGACAAGGCACATCATTCTGTAAGGGAGGTGGGGAAGTGTTTAGCAGTGTGGGAATGAGAGGGTCAGGATTGTTTTCCTGCTTGAACAACAGGGCTGCAGAACGACACAGAACCTAACATCTATAAACATAACTGAGAACTGTTCTTCTGAGCAGAGTGTTAATACAAAAATGTGAAAGCATTCTCAGCCAATGCATGGACAGGCTGGGATGCAGGTCTTGTAAGATACTTGAGAATAAGCTTCTCTGAGGCTTGGCAGAAGGAGGGTTACCCCTAGGTGCAAGAAAATTTTGGTCATCCAAAGTATTCTATGAGCTCTAACAGTAAGTTCTCTCTTGTGACAACTTAAGACATATCCAGATAGGAACTGAACTTCAGTCCAACAGACAGGCATTGCCTTCTTATTCCCTGCTACTTGGCTGTGGTCCTCCTATTCATCCAACATTTTCCATGCACCTCCCTCTATCCCACTGCTGAGTGTCTCTCAGCAAGGCAAAACCATCAAGAATCAGTAAGAGCTTATCCCTACTAGTATGGAGCATGAAAGCTAATGCTGCTGCATGAAGTAACAGTATGCTTAGAGAGGTTTTGGCCAGGATGTTAATGAGGATGGCAAGTATTCTGCTGGATAATGTATGGGGCGCTGTTACAGAGAGGTTTTGTGATGCTGCAGCTGCTGAAGGCTTCTTAGTTGCAAATGTGCACTTTGCCTACAACTTAATTGATGTAGGAACCCAGTCTTGGATATTTCCTGCTTTCTCAGATATTTTAAGAGAGGGGAGGTAATCACATGTGGTTTTCTTACAAGTTCTCTTTCAATACTTGACTCCTTGAGGACCAGTCCTGTTTTCATTGGAATGAATGAGCTTTTTGTCACTGACCTCAGTTTAAACCCTGACAATTTACTACGGACCTCAAAGCTATTGTAGCTTGGCACCTTGTGATCTGAAATTTATTTTCAAAAAATATTTATCCACATTTTTCTGAGCACACTTCTGAGATAGAAAGGTTCTATAATTGTCTTATGATGCAGAGAACTACGATATCAAAGGAGGATGGGCTGGAAATCCAAAGTGTGCTAGGTGGCTGCAAGTATCTATGTGATAATAATTTCCTCAGTAAAGCAGGGTACGCTGAGCTAGCCATGCCACATATACTGTGATGTGCTTGGCACAGAGCTAGCTATGCTTCCCTGGGCAGGAACTGTTTCCTCAGCCTTATTCCTACATGAGGCCCAATTAAGTCTTTGATAATCTTTCACCTGTTTGAGGATCCACACAACAGTCTAAAGGTAACATTGCCATACTGTACAAACCCCAGAGCTGAAGTCTTTAGCTGCCTGGTTTGGATAAGCAATTTAAACCTCATTGAGTATGCCAAACATAATGTTGCTGAGGTACTCCCTGGTCTTCCTGCTGTGTTAATGCATGTACAGGATCACTGGCTGAAGACACAGAAGTGACTCAACTGATGGGCTCAGGCACACATCTTACAGGATGGCTCAGGTGCCACAGCTTACAGGAGCAGGGCAGTCTGTAGGGTTGGTAGGTGTCCTCTCATCCTGACAGCTTCCAGGAATGCTGAATCACTACTCTGCTGCCAGGGAGCTGGGGATCCCAAGACAGTATAAGGGATTCCTTTGGGCCGCAAGCGTCCTGAAAGCCAGTTTCTGATAAGTCGTAGTTGGACATACTGATTCCTTTCACCATGTTTACCAGCACCTAATGATGTGTGTCGAGTGGTCTCAGATCACAGAAATCCAACCATCTGCTATGGATGAGTGGAGGACTTGGTGCCTTTCCTTTGAGACAGAGCTGGAATGTGCCCTTAGTTTATAACTGTACCCACAAATGCAAAAAAACACCTGTGTTCAGTTACCTAAATGAAATCTACAGTTTTTGTCCTACATAATGCACCTGAAGCCACATAAGAAGTCTATGCTGGCAGAAAACTGTGATACATCATCTGAGCACCTCCCTGAAGCTCTATCCACTGGGAGAGATTTCCACTCAGCAGGAACAGGATGGGAGGTTTGAGCACCAATGCAATTAACTTTGAAACAATAAGAGTTTTTGAAACATTTGTCCTGTAGCGGATTGAACTTGTTGCCACGGTGGTAGGTGCCATGTCAACTCTAAATTCTGTCTGTAAATCACTATCATTAAACAAGTCCTTATCTCACATTTTTACAAGCTATTTAGAGAAAAGGTCTACCTACCATAAACAATTATTTGGAAGGCACATTGACTTTTGTCCTGTTGGCTGGATAATAACTTCATTAATGTTGATCTTTCTCAACCACAGGCTTCTGTACAACCACAGGTTTCTGTAGTTACCTTTGATGACAGTGGTAAGGGCAACAGCTCCCATTGTTTACAAAACCCCACACATCAGAAGTGCTACTAGAACCGATGTAGCTGAGTTCTAAAAATTATTTTTTTTTCCTGACAAATACAGGAAGCTGGAGTTAGCTAGCAAGAGGGATGGGAGAGGAGGGCATACAAATAAATACTATTTCAATAAGATCATTAAAGCAAGCAAAACTTCAGGTAATTTCCTCTAATTCTGCTGACAGTAACTGATCTAGATTATGTTTTGTTTCAAAACAGTGCTGTTGGGGAGAGATAAGCACAGTGACAGAGCAGTAAAACAGTTTTTGAGCACAGATACCTCCAGAATGAATGGTTGCTGTCCCTTTAAATCTTACAAGCTTTAGTGCTTCAAGTGCTGGAGGGATATTCTGCAACACAGAGTTCGAGGCAGATTACTAATTGAAACTGATCTGGTTTGTGGGCAGGAAAAGTACATGTTTATATTTAAGTATCTTGTCCTTGGGCAGTTAAAATGTGTTGTCAAGAATCTAGCTACAATACAAGCCATTAAAATCCTCCAACATTTTCCAACCACACAAAATTGCCCCAAATAATTCCTATTCAGATGCAGGGAAAAATGATGGTAAAACTTCTGATACTATGATGAGGTCAGTTGTTGGCAAGTGCTAGCATTTTAGTGACAACCATAACATTAGTTCATTAGCACTATTAGATCAATCAGATTTAGCTGGTGTGGAGTGTATTGGTAACCAGCTACTTGAAAGGAATTCTCATCTTAAATGTGAGTTAGGAATGAAGACTTACCAGCTCTAAGAACCTCCTCACCACCTGTCTTTGTTTTAAGTTAGTTTCTCCATCCAGGTTGGCTGTTTCTATGTGGCACAGCCCATCAGGATCACTTGAGGAGAGTAGCAGTATGTCAGCAGGTATAATTTCATTACAGCGAAGCTGCACAAAGTCTCCGACTTTCACTTCTTTCCAGTATCTGCTTATATATTTCTTGTCATTTCTGAAAAAAAAAAAAAAAAACCAAAACAAACAACAAAGATATATACAAGACTTTTAATGAAAAAATAGCACAGACTGAGATGCTTCTGATAAATCTGGTATGATTTTAAAAGGAGTACCTGTTACAGGAGTGCCTTTGGAAGGTCCTCAGGAACTCTCAAGTTACTCTGGGTAAAGTCAGTGCAGAGTGCCAAGAGGCCATTTCCCAGTGACTCAGAACCAGGTCTGAGTTACCAAGACCCTCTTTTAAGATCCAGAGGAAAACATGCTGATGTCAGATTTGACAAAGCAGAGTAAACAGGAGCTTCACTCATTCTCCTTTCCCTCCCTCTATGCTCTCAGTCACCCTTATAACCCCAAGAAGGAGAGAGGGCCAGTGCCCATTCTGTGAGAAAAGGAGTCACTTTTAGAGAAAGAGAGAATATGGGAACAGGTCGGGGTGCAGGACATCTGCTTGGAATAGCTCCTAAATGTTCTCCCTCAAGTGTCACCCTCTGATGCACCCTCACATAGGTGCCCTTGTTCCCTTTTTCCAACAGCGACAAACTCTGTATATTGCTGCACATCACAGCTGGACAAAGATCCCTGAGTGGAATTTCCACTATTCATCACTAAACCTAGAACTACAAGGACATGTTGTATGGTAAAATGCAATCCTAAATACTCCTGGGAAAGGCCACTCTAAATTCTTTAAAGTATTTCTACCCCATTCCCATTCTAGCTAGAGTGCTGTCTTTTGCACAGCTGATTACTGCTTAATTACCCTGAACCTTTCATTTTGGAGTACAAGCGCTAAACCTCACTAGTTTTAAGGGTCATGCTAGTTTGTTACTTCTTTTAGTTTTTAACTTTTTTCTTGAGAGCAAGAGGAAAAAGGAACAGGTGACTGCTTAATTAATCTTAGCTAAAATTTCAGATTTTAGTTTTACAGCAGGCACAGACTCATGTGCTTTCTTTGCATTTGTGAAAGGTGATTTATTTTGCTGTGATTTTGAAAGAAATCAATTTTTTGATTCTTCAGCCCCAATAATGTTAAAATACCTCCTGAAAATGGGAAGCTAATACGCTGACACTTTTCTAAGCCATTAGAAGGCCTTCTGCTGTGTGAGGACCAAGACAATTGTCAATGCTGGCACTGTCACCAGAGACTGTCTCCTGGGACAGCACTTGAAGTGTCAGAATGAGATTCTGATGAGGGGTGGGGAGAGGTGGTGGCAGCTGTATTACATTGTTTAAAGTAAATTATTTTAAAAAACATCACTTTCAGAAGTAATGTGAATAGATATGTAACAAAGTGGAAACAGGGAAGTTCTGACAATGTTGTTACTTTGGAATTACTGAAAGTTACGCCTTCGCTGGTGTTAGAGGAATTAGCAACTTAACTGGCTTTTTTTCATGTATTTAGCCAAAATCCCAAACAATAAAGGGTCACAGATCAGGTTTTATCCCCCAGAATTTCTTCATTGTCTTTTCATGACATCCAGTTTATAAGGGGAAGAATGAAAATGGTGGCTATGATTTTTATTTTGATAAAATTTGAAAAGGATTAATATGAACCAAATGTAAAATGTGATAATCTAACAAAGGCAGGTAATACACCTGCTAACTGTTGAAATTATGCATTTTCTTCATAATCAGGCTGAAACAAACATTTAACTTTCTCTGCCAATGAGTATGAATTGCTTTGAAACCCAGTGTGCCATAATACAGTACAAATTACCGCACTGCAGATCTGAAGGGTTTGTTAGGTCTGCAATCTGTAACTCCAAATCCCTTTACATGTGTCTGTTTTTCTTCATCCTTTTTAATTTAACTGTGAAACTGGGTGATGTACAAATGTATGTATAAGGAGCAGCAGTATAAAAGCACGATCAGAATAAAAATAGCAAGTAGTCCCATACTCTGCTATAAGCACTACTATTTTTTATTTAATTTCTATTGTTTGAAAAGCATTGCTATTTTAGCATTTCCTCGTCCCTCACATGCTTAGCAACTGCCACAACTATATACACAGTGGCAGGAAGGGTGGATATCAAGCAACACAAGGCCAAATGGCTCTGTTGGAATAAATGAAGTTTTTCAGCCTGGAAAAGAAAAGGCTGCAGGGAGACCTTATTGTGGTCTTTCAATATATAAAAGGGACTTGTAAAAAAGACAATTATTACCAGTGCCAATAGCCACAGGACAAGGAGTAATGGTTTTAAAGTGAAAAAGGATAGGTTTAGATGAAACATAAGGGAGAAATTTCTTATGGAGGCTGTTGGGACACTGGAACAGGTTGCCCAGTGAAGCTGTGGATGCCCAATCCCTGGAAGTGCTCAGAATGGGCTTTGACCAACCTGATATATTGAAGAGTATCCCTGCTCCTGGCAGGAGTATTGGACTAAGCAATCTTTAAAGGTCCTTACCAAACCAAACCATTCTATGATTCAATAAATCTATGAATGTAAGACCTCTTGGACATGCACCAGGGCCCCAGGGCACAGCCCCCTTCATTAGGCACATGGGGACAATTTGGTCCCATATTCCACTTGATCAGCTCTTTGCTAACAAGGGTCAATAGTGGATGGAAAATTACTGTCTTCATGGAAAATTACTTCCTAATCCTTTTTACACTGGGTTGCTCTGTGTCCTCTAGCAGAGCTCTGAACTGAGACTTGTCTCACTGCAGCGAGTGGTCACTGCAAGCCTTCTCTGCAGAGTACGGCATGATACTGTCTTCACATGGGGTGGTTCAGAAACTATATGAACCATAAACACATCAGGCCCTATGAAGCTTTCCTTTAACATGCTCAGCCTAGTTCTCTGAACATGCAGGTTAGCTCACCTCAAGACACCCATCATATTCTGCAGTCAGTACAAACACACCAAGTGACCCCATTGATTAGGTTAAGCTTTTTTCTTTGATTCTGCAGAGACAGGACTTTGTTGTCCAAGTTTTATATTACCTACTAAATGTTTATTCTTGGTGTTATATTGTGCCAGTAAAATAATATAGAGTTACAAAAGCCAGACTTTCTAAAAGAGAAAGGGCCCAAATGGATGGCAGTCCTCTGTAGTCTCAGTACAGGGCCTCTGTGGTGGTGCATTCCCTACCCCTCCTGGGATCTGCTCTACCTCCTCAAGACTGTTCTACAATTTCAATAATTCTCATTAGGCCTTGGCTTCTGTGTAATGAGTTGGGTGGTGAAATGTCCCTTGACCATACCAGGAACCCTTGAATGGCTAAGGTGGAATGGCACGGCTCATATCAAGGACATGTGCTGTCTGACCAAGGAGGGCAATGAGAAATAATCAGTCATCCCCTCATACGCTTGGAACATTACCCACCTGAATCATAACCCCAGTGAAACTGGGCTTTTGAATAATTTCAGTAATTATACACTTGGGTTACAGTCAGGATGGAAATGGACTAATGAAAAAAAATGCCAGTCATCTTGTGACCCTATAAACAGTGGTCCTAAGTGAGGCCCTTTGAGTTCTACCAGATCACAGCAGGTTCTACCAGCATGTGCCTCACAGCTTGCAAACTGTCAGCTTGGAGTACTCAGAGGACTGTCACCAAAAGCTGATCAGTTGGCCTGGGCTGACATCCCCAGTCCTTGACACTCAAGCCTCTCCCATTGAGAAATGCCAAGACATTCAATGTGAGTAATTTACTGACACTCCAGTGAAACAAACTGGAACTTTTAACAAGTACGTTTGTGCATATATATAAATATATACACATCTTTGTGTCTGTGTGCATGCACGTGTGAATTGATTTAAACCTCCTACAGATAAAGGAGTTACTATTTTGATTAAGGTTAATCCTATTTAATCACTTTGTAAATATTAAATTAATCAATTACTGAGTGCTGCTAAATCCTTCACACATAGACCATTGCCCAGGTCTGAGGCTAAGACTGAACTCAGCCACACCTAGGCTGTGTCTGGAGTTCAGAAAGCAAGGGAGTCCATTCTGAATCTTGTGACCCAACAGCAGAATTTCCTTGTTAAATCCTTTAGATATCCCATGGACGAAGCCTGACATGAAGTTTGGATTGAGTTGCACTTAAGCTCCATCAGAAGTTTAGAAAGCAAGGGGGTCCACTCCATAACTCATGACTCAACAGGGAAATCTCCCTTACCCCATGCACCCTTACCCTGGCCCTTGTGTAAATCATGCAAAATTCATTATAATTCTACTTTCCCTGTATGCTTCATCTCTATAGTAATAGAGTGAATCAATATGCCGCCATGAATGAATGCCGTTCTTCAGAAGGAATAGATATCGTTGTTATTCTGCAGTTAAATGATAATGAACTATTAATTTCAGACAGCTATGCCCAGCTACTATGTGTTCTGTTGAGCTCAATCATTAAAAATGTGCATCCACCAGCACACAGCCTAATCTTTATCAATACACTTGCATGCAAAGAATGTATCTGTCAGCTATGGTTTAAACGTGCAGTCACTTAAATCTTCACGCTCATCTCTGCCACAACTGGAAGTAGATCTTTCCAGTGCTTTTACTTTTCTGAGCATATTGTTACAGGTAAACATTGACAGAAATCTAAAGAAGAATAGCTGAAAAGTCAGCTGCATTGATGCCAACACTTTTGTTGGCCAACACCAAATGTGGCCCTGGCAAGAGTCAAAATGGGCCATTATCCTGGCATATCCGCTCTTGAATATACACACAAAAAGTCTGAAACATTCTTTCAAGTGTATGAACACACATAAAAATACTTCCTTTGCTATTAAAAAAAATTTATATTATTCTGCCGTTAGTCTATTTCATATATTTGGCCAATGCTCTATTTTGAAGCAGAACAACCTGCAGGTGAGTGCCAAATTTGAGATTGACTTTGGTTAGTGGCAAAACTGTTACTTTCTTCAGCAAAAAACTGAACAAACCAAAACTATTGAGGATTTTTAAAAAAAATTGTCAGTTTCTAATTAAGAAACACAGAAACTCATGAATGATTTTTTTTTTCATATTAGTTATGCTTTTTCTTCTTCTGGTCTCCTTTGCAACATGAACTGATAAAGATCATGCTCATAATTTTGCTTTCTTGATGAGTAGACACCACTTGATACCCACAAAAGGCTGAAGATTTTCAAACTGTCTCCATTCAGAAATTACAAAAAATAATGGTTTACTTCTTTTGAATTTATTTTAACTTTTTGGGCATAATTAGGAATTATTAAAAATTACTTAAGATAACATATATAAATGTATATGATAATAACTTAAAATATGTCTTGCCTTTTCTCTAGAATTTCTTTTTTTAAGTTTGGGAAAATTATCATAAGCAATACTTGGCAAAGAAATATGAAGGCCATGCAGCTGTAATCTGTTCCACTTGTGTAAGGTCTGCATACTAAAAATTTTATACATTAAATTGAGAGGATGGGGACTACTAGGTAACCATTTCTTACTTCCTGTACTTCTCCACTGATAAAAATTACAGTTAATGAGTGGGAATGGCTGATGCAGATTTGCTACATCGGATCCAGTGGCTGGGGCACCCGTGCTTCTATGTAGCGCTGCCTTAGCTTAGTCCCAGCACAGGTTCGTTCCTATGTTCACCTCAGCAGGGCTTGTAAAATACATGTAGCAGAAGACTAGAAGACGTTCTCTTGTACTTTTTAGGGTGTTCAGCCTGTTTGACCTGGCTTATAGAGCATACCCTTTCCTACATACGTTCCAGCAGCAACCCCGCAGTTTTCAAGCGTCTCAAAACATCCAGATAAAATGTTTCCCAGTCCAAGCCCATCCGCTGACCTGCTTTTGAAGTAACAATCATCTTTACTTCAAAAGAAATCTGACTTCTCTGCCTTCCCCGCCAGCTGAGGTTGGCTGGTAGGATTTTAAAGAAACAGCAAGAAATTATGTCTGTGGAAGAGGAAAGGCCCTCCATAAAAGACAGTCAAAGAACCGTTGTGCATGTACAAAGCATACTTTGTATCTGTTCTTGATGTCAGCCAGGTCCTTCCTTTTCATCTCAAGAGATAGAAATAGATTGGGGTAGCACAAAAGAATGATTTAGGTACATCTCTGCTGCCAGTGATTTAAAATATGTTCCAATCAATTGCCTACAAGTGCTGTGTCAAATCTGCTGGTTAGGTACAAGCTAACTAAAAAAAAACTTGGGAGCTAATTAACAGGGCCCAAACAGAGCAGCAACTTCTGAAGGAGAACGTCAAACTACTGCAAACACAGAAGTGTCACATCAGGACAGACTATCTTTAGGGAGGCTCCAGCATCTACCTGTTTCTTCATTGACACAGTTCGTCACACACACACAAACACACACTCACACTTTGATCAGAAGGCATGAACTAAGAATTAAGTTTATTTAAAAGAATCTGACTCCATTTTATAGTATTTCTACAAAGGTCAGGGGCTGGGGAAGAAGGTTGACACCTCTCCCCATCCCGTTGGTCAAGACAACTGTCCATCAGCTGTCCATATCTCTAAGAACAGGAATGAAAACTTTCCTTGACTATACAATAACATTGGCCAGTGTTTACAGACCAGAGCGTGAGAAAGAACCCAAAACATGAAACTGTGAAACAGAAGAGAAGGCTGAAGAGATCAGGGCAACACTTCATAGGTCCTTTATGTTCATGCAGTCTTCCTAAATCATCTGTTCTTTCTCTTGCCTGATCTGGAGCCTTCACATTCAGTCCCCCACCTCTCTCCCAAGACTGCACAGTGTGGAGAGGGTTCCCACTAAGAGAGTCCATAGCACTCTATGAACACTTCAGTGGCAAGCAGAGATGTTGCAAAATTCATCACAAACTACAAAATAAGAGCTGGTGGACAGCACTGAAATATGTGAACATAACTGCTATGTTATAACCAGTATCAATTATGATTTGAAAACGACGGGTGTAGCAGATCTCAGAGTTTAAAAACAAGAGCTATCTGTGAGACCAAGGCATACACTGCACAAAGTCTCAACATGTCAAGTATCTATGGAAACATGTTGATATCCATTTGGGTACAATTAGAATGTTATGGCAAAATGAAGGAAAAACATGTAGCATAAGTTAATGCCAAAAGAGGTTACATAATGCCCAGAATATGTCTCCATTCCACCACAAATGATAACATCTGTTTCTATGAAAATAAATCACAAAGAGACTCTGAATTTGATACTAATCAGACAAAACAGATTAGTAGAGTGTGTTTTTGAGAAACACTGAAGAGAATAAAATCTCTCCATAACTGAAGTTTCTAAATAGATTCCATAATCTTCAGTTATTTTAGAGGCATTATTTTCATGCACTTCAAATATCTTTTTTTTTTCTTTTTTTGAGGATTAGCATGTACAAATGTGTGTTACAACTGCTAGAAGCAAATCTGCGTATATAGTGATGACGAGGCATATATAGTGATGATGAGGCATAAAGACGCCTTTTATCAAATTCATATTTTCTGAAAACTGATAATTTTTTGGCTACTAGTGAAACTTGCTATGAAAACGTACCCAGGAAACCTCAGCAATTCAGGCTTATAGTGTGGAAGTAGTAATTGAATTTTTCTGTGCAGTGTTATCTCCATTACACCTCATGTTGAAAGAAACCTCACTATAGTTAACTATAATGAAACATTTGCTACCTGGAATAAATGGTTTTGTGATAACAACATGAAACACAAAAGTAGAACATGTAATGAAACTTAATACAAACTGAAGAGAGAAAAAGCTGTTTCCTAGAAGTTGATTTTAAAACAAGACTGTTCCAGAGAGACATCTAGTATTGGTGTTCTGTAAGTGGTATGATTCTCAACCTCTTATGTTTTCTGTCAAAAATGCTAAAGAAGTCCTATCACTCTTCCAGCAAACATATATATTGGGAGAGAAGAATATCAGTTGCTTTATATATATCAGGACAGATAGATCATGGTTAGTATTGAGGCTTTCTAAATGATATTACACAAGGAAGAGGAAGTTGAGTAACAGCCTGGATGAACCTGGCTCACAGCCAGGTAAGATTCTCATCCTGATTTTCAGAGCCATCACAGATATTAACATTGAATATTTCCATTAAAGTGCTGCTTCAAGACACTCCAAAAAGATGAATCTCAGCTCAGAGCTCTGAAAACACAGAAGACATAATGCCCTGCTGAAGGGAACCCACTGAAATAGTAGATACCTAATGACACAAACCTCCTGAATCTCTGCCTGCTGCCTAAACAATTCAAGATAGAACAGGAACTCTTCCTAGGGAGAATTTAGGCACCAAATTTTGGTAAGACATGAGCTCTGTGTAGAGCTTTCCAGGGTCCTTTTCATCGAAACCAATAATTAATGGTTTGAGGATACTTAGGAATACTTTCGTGCCTAAAATTCAGGTGCAAGATAGATGAACAAATCTGTAGGACTAAATCCTCCTTTTGGTGCTCCCCCATGACATTTGAGGCAGTGCAATCAGATGACCATCCCAAGGGAGCTCTTCATATCTTAAAGGTGTATTTTAATAGGTAAATTAAGCATGCCTGCGCAGTTACTGAGGAAAATTCCATTCTTTCAGAGTTTCAGACACTTCAGTGGAAATTGTATTCCTTCTCATTCCTCTTGTTCTGCACATCTGCCTCATTTCATCTCCTAACAACTTGACCCAGGACATAAAAAAAGCATTAATATACTCACTATGTATACACAAAAAGACATTGGTAAAGGGCTTCTAAAGACAAGTACTTCTTAAGAAGTGAAACTGCTTTTATTTGAAAAAAAAAATTCCAGTTCTTTTAAATAAACACTGAAAGATTTTTTATCAATGCTAATTACATGCACAGTCCTGATGGAATTGTTCACTGATACTCAGCTGGGGAGACTGTTTTTCTGTATGTAACTGCCATACATCTCCTTTAAAATTCTAAAGGCCACACTTTACCTAACCACTGCAATAAAGCAGTCTAGAAGTTAATAAAGTTTGGCTATTTAATGTTAACAAGAATATTAAAAATTCATCATTTTCACATTTAACAGGCAAAACCAACATCTCAGACTGTATGTAAGTGTTCAACTTTCTCCAGGTCCTCCTAAAACTATTAAGTCCTACATCTTCCTTCCAGTTCTGTTCTTGTCTGGGCAACATCCATCCATGACATCCATCTCATTTGGATGTTCTCGTCTGTTTTCATCTGGACAATCTAAAGTACAGGGCAGGAAAAATACTGAGTACCAGCTGAGATCTCAGTGGATTCCAGGGTGCAATGCTTACATTCAGAACAACTGAGATTATGTTTTCCAAACTGTTGCCTCAGAGTTTCCTCTGGCAGAAATTCCAGAAATCAGCTTTAGCCCATACACCAGACTTTTCTATTACCAGTGCCACACAAAATAAAGTGCTTAAAGAACCGGCATTGAAATAAAAAAGAGAAAGGAAGAGAGAGAGAAAGAAAGAAAAAAACTGAGCTCTTAGTTGTCTTAGCTGTAGTATTACTGGAAGAATCTTGCAGATGAGAAATCTGGATGCTACTATGTATTTGCAAAACATTTTTTTCTGCTGTGAGGTGAGACTCATAGCAGAAAGGTGCAGGATTTTGTAATATGTGGGTTACTGAATGTCAAGGTTATTAGAAGTATGTATGGATGCACTTATTTCTCCATGCATATGAATTATATTTAACTGAAGTTACTTAAGGAATTCCCTTCCTCTGTCTGATGAGGATGTACATTCAACGGAGACTGAATAAACAGGAAAACTTCAAACTCAGGCACACTTATGTTGATACCAAGGTGTACAAAGGGAGATTTAAGGTGATATCCTGGGTAACATGGTGGTCTATCTCCACATCCATTCAGCCAGAGGCCTGCACCAAACACCTCCGGGTAGGTACAACAAAACAGGAAACTTAACCTGGCAGTTGTGGATACCTACTGGCCATCAGGCAAAGCAAACTGGGATCCTGTGTGCTTCTAATGGTGATGGAGGAAAGGTTTGGCAGGATTTTTAGGCAAACGTTGAACTTACCTTGAATGCCAACTTGCAAACGGAAGAGGCCCCAGAATAGTCAAAAGTCAGCCAGAATGTCACAATAGCATCTGGTGAACTTTTGTTGATCAGATGCTGGATGTTGCTTTTAGAGCCCTGGCACTGGTATGACTGGCTGTCCTACACCCCAAGACGAATTCCCAGTCGGGTGAGGTAAAACTTCACTTGTGAGTCACTGCTCTTGCCCCATCATACTTCTGTTCCCCTAACCAGCTATGGCTCAGCAGAAAGGAGGGCAGCAATTCTGTGGTAACTGAGTTCTCAGAAGTATCTTCCTGATCTGGAGAAACAGAACAGATGGCTAAGGACCTGAAATATGAATGTAAAGACCTTTCTTTTAAAGCTTTTCTTTTCTTTTTTTTTTTTTAATTTACTATTATTACCTCTTCTTTGTTGCGATTTTCCATGCAGTTTCTTACACACAAGGGCTATGAGACTTCTTAGAAGAGACATCGCTATCATGCTGACTGAACCAAACACAGAAGAGCAGCAGATCCCTGCAGTGCTCTCACTAGTGCTCACACTGGTAGCCAGTGCTAATTTTAAATTTAGCTCTGTGAAGTCACTGTGTGAGAAGACACTGAAGTGCTGGATGGAGTGTGTCCAGAGAAGGGCAGTGGAGCTGGTGAGGGCTCTGGAGCACAGGTAGGATGACCGGAGGCTGAGAGAGCTGGGGTTGTTTAGTTTCAAGAAAACAAGGCTCAAGGGGAACTAATTGCTCTCTACAACCCCCTGAAAGGACGTTGTAGCCAGAGGGGAGTTGTCCTCCAAGACAACCAGAGACAGGACAAGAGGAAATGGCCTCAACCTGTGCCAGGGAAGCCTTAGGTTGGCTATTCAATAAGATTGGTTCACTGAATGGGGGGTTAGGCATTGGAACAGGCTGCTCAGGGAACTGTGGAATCACCATCCCTGGAGGTATTTTGGACATGCAGATGTGGCACTTGGGGACATGGTTTAGTGATGGACTTGGCAGTGCTACAGTTGGACTCAACAATCTTTGAGGTCTTTTCCAACCTCAATGACTATGATGGATTCCTAGTCTGATGCATAAACACTGTGACCCCCTGATCTGAAGCAGAAACATCTCCTGCATTAGTACATTTGCAAGAGGGAAGGAGCAGTAAAAGGCACTACAACTAAGAAGAATCCTAGTTTGTCCATATAGCTGGCAGAGAATAGACCTTAACTTGTACTTCAGGCTGATCTGAGAAGCACAGTTGAAGTTTTAAATGCAGTGATTTATCTTAGGCTGTATCTGGCCAATTTTTCTATGTTCAGCTGCTCTCATAGGTTATACAGCCTGTCTTTACATTTCTGGATCACTGCTTGCCCCAACAAGACGAGAATACAAATGCAAGGAAAAGCAAACAGCCTCAGGTTCTATCTTAGTACTAAGACATGTTTAAATTAGCATATTGTTCTCAAAACAAAATTTAAAAATCTGAAAATCTCTAAAATTCTGGTATAAAATTATAACAAGGTATTTCCCAAAAATGCTTTCTTAATGATGATCATAAAAGTCCCATCTAAACTGGGTCCTGGTAGCACTTCCCAACAGTCCTGCGTACACAGACTGGGTTGGATCCTACATTAGATTAAAATCTGCATGTGTGTAAGCCTTGATTTGCTATGCTTTAGGTCCTAACTCAATTTGAATTCAGCTTTATATAAGGCCATCTTACTGAAATTCACTGAATATAAAAATGTTCCACACTTCCATCAAAGAAGAGTTAGAAGACCAAACTCCATGCAAATCATATGCAGTGATAAGAATCTTTGAAGGTTTGAGTCAAAACAAGTACGCCTAGAGATGCAAATTTTATATTTGAAATTCCTGGTGAAAGTAAATAATAGCGATATTGAAGAAGTGAGAACCAGGAAATGTAAAATCCTACTGTTTAAAGGAAATGTGGGTTACCTTTAGTAACATTTGAGTAGTTCAGAGTCAAAATTAGACTGATACTGCAGGTATATACATATAAAAAAATCAGGATAAAAATTCATTTAAAGTTTTTAATGTTAACTTGACTATGTTTTCACACTACCTGTTGTTTCCTCTGAATTAAAGATGATAGTCTTCATGTCATTAATATTCCAAACTTACTGTAGCCAGTCAATGAATGTAGTTGAATGTGAAATACTAAGCTAGAATAATACTTTTCACAATGTTTTCACAGAAAGAAATGTAGTCCTTTCCTGCCCCACTGATTTACAATCAAAATGACTATGAATTATGTATCTCATAATTCCAATGGCATTATGAGAAACAGTCAGCTCACGCAGACAGTACATCTCAACCTGTTAACATAGTTCTTCAGAGACCTTGTAATTATAGAGTTTTGCAGGGAAGCACGTCATCTTTGCCACTTGTCCACAATTACTGAACTATCATCAATAAAGAAGCTAATTTATGAAGAACAATACACCATAAGTATCAATTTCGATAGCCTGTTTCCATCACTTTACCAGACAATACATTTTCAAAATGAAGTGAATGATACCATAACAATTCCCCCAGTAATTATCCACACTTCTAAAAAATCATTATCAGTTACCATTTTCAACAGCTTGTTAGTTGATAGATGTGTACATATTTTTACATATTTAAACAAAAAACTTATAAATATAAACTCTTCTTCACTATTGCCCTATTACAAAGAAATAGTGTCATTTGTGAACACTGTTTCACAAGAACTCTTTTATAATTAATTTTTAAGAATTTTAAAATCCAAGCAGGACAACTAATAGGAATGGATGTCATCCTTTGTTTCTTTTTTAACAAAAAGGTTACCTCATCAAGCTCAGTCTTTCTTGGAAATGTCTGAATAATTTGTTGGCAAATATTGTTCCCACGTTTAGAAAAACATTTTAAAAACCAATTTTCATGCATGATTTTCACTTATTGTTCACTGAACTCCTAAACCATGCTACAAATCTTGGTCTGAATTCAGAAATGTATCTAAACAGATGTCTAAACTCAGGCAGAAAAGCATTCTTTCTGGCCAAAATCCAGAATGACAACTTCTCTGTAGTTCACATTCATACTTTCCTTGAGGGAAAAATGATAAAACACTGAAATTCAATATCCTAGAAAAAAAAAATTCAAGGTCTTTATTGCAGCCAGAAGAAAAAAGTGGCTGGCTTTTGAAACACCCAGAAACTGAGCTTAGAGCAAGCAATTTCAAAGAGACTCTTTCTTGAAAGTGTTTGAATCATGGAAGGGAAACAATCAGCCTAACGGAGGTGCTAAAATAGCTCCAGAGATCTGAAGCACCTCAGCAAGTGGCAGCCACCCTGTTCATAGACAGAAAAAAACAGTGATCAGCAGCCTGGCAGACACACACCAAAACGTTTGTGTCACAACCTCTAAGAATAAGCTAGTTTAAAGGTGAGAGAATCAGTTTTAAAACTGAATTTCAATCTCATCTCACAATGTGGTATTCCAAATTAAACCAGTCCAGTCCTGCAGCTAAAAGTTGTGGACCTAATGAAAGAAATTTTTACCTAGAACCCTTCCCCACAAGTCTGAAAGAAAGCCAAAAGAAATTAAAATATTTGAATCACAGCTTTTTAGAGCTGCCACACGACCATTTTCATCTCTGTTATGCAACACTGTAACTGAAGGTTATTTTTCACTCCTAACCCCATCCTAAAAAAACACACCTTAAATGCGTACCTTTCTTTCTCTCCCTAACGCAAACTCTTACGAAGACATTCAACTCTGGTCTTTTCTCCATCCTTTTCCCATAATTGTTTTGCTATACGCTCCTTCTTTATCTGCAGCAATTAGTGGCTTTGAACACAATGACTCCTCATTGCTACATCCAGTTGAGTGTTAAGTCCTCTCCAAAACACCTTCCTCCTCCTTATCTAGTGTTTGCTCTATCTCTGTAGACAGTGATCTTTCTGGTTAGCACCTCATGATTGATTATGTATCTTTTTTTAGGACTCCTCTAGTGGATAAAACACTTTTCCAGACATTAAGTGGATTGCACTTAACTCCGTATCTGCGAGGTTACCTTTGTAAGGAAGAAACCCCAGTTTGTAAAATTCCTAAAACTGAAAGTCATGGCTGCAATCCCCTTGTGATGTGGATCTTACTCATCAGAGGAAAATAATTTTTTTATCTGCAGGCACTATTTCAGACCAAGCGGCTTTGTAAACAAGCAGCACAAATTCTGAAAATGCTTTCCTGACTACCCTCAACACAATTTCTTGTGTAAACATGTGTCAAGAGTTACTTCTGCCACCAGGACAGAAATCCAGTCTAGACACATTCCAAAATACAGCAGGTCACACTGTCAGCGTGCTACTGGCTTGTGTGCTGCCTATGTCTTGGTCTGTCTATGGAGACAAAAGCCATACACCACTGGCACTTTCAGAAACTCCTGACTTACATGTAAGCAAGACATCAGAGCAAGAGTGTGGTATGAGAAAGATGTATAAATTCTTCAGGGTTAAGCTATCTAAATTATTTAACGTAACCAAAACAACTATGTTTCCTTGACATTTTTGGACTTATATTCATTTATTCTGCATAAAAATAAGCAGAATGTTTTGCAAAGCACTTGAAAGAATCTTTAGTCATTTTTTAAGACGAGGAAAAAAATTGCTGTTGGCCCAATGCCTTGTTTGAGAGCTCTACATACAGAACATCATTTTTCCTTCATCTTTTCAAACAAGACACAGCAGAAACAGGGACATGATCTTAATTCGGGTAGAAAATGCTGTAGGCAGCTCTAAACTCTTCCTGTGGCTACAGACCATCCCGTCAAAAAGTCCAACCTGATAAATTCTAAAAACAAAAGCAAACCACTGAGTTCTGAAAGGGTTAAAGGGCTTGTCACAAACATATTAATTTCAAACACACTGCTTGTTAGAACATATTAGTGTTCTAACATTTTAATGTTCTAACATATTAATATTCTAACATTAATGACAGGAATATTCAGATTCTGGAGACTATCAGATGGACCACTAGATAGGAAGGCATTCTCTAGTAAACAGGTTTTACAGCCTGTGCCCATATGCTGGCAACTGCAGCTGGCAACCCACTTGAGAAGACCAGACCATTGTTTGTAATGCAGGGTTAGTCTGAGGCAGCACTAAATGGGAGTCCTGCAAGAAACTCCATTTGATACTTTGTGCAATTGAAGCCACATTCGAGAAAGGTACCTGTGGAATCAAACTAGCACTTAAAATGCAACTACTTTTCAATTCAGACTAAAAGAGGGTGTCTAATCCTACATTTAGCCCTAGACTAGGAAGAATGAAGAATTTCTCTGCTTTCTTACCGTCTTTGCACCAATAAGCAGATCCCTTCCCGGATAGATCGATATCTTCCTAGGAGAACTCTGATTTTACACTGATACTCTGATATGTCTCAGACATTGATGAAGAGACAGGCAGCAGAAGAGTCTGCTAGATGGGAACAGAGAAATGAGAAGTATATGAGAATTGAGAAGAGGTACATGAGATACAGAAAAGTGTGAGGTATACATGGAGGAAAAGTGTAAAGAAGGTTAAAAGCAGAGAAAGGGAACTATTGGCCACTTGAAAACATAGAGGAAGGGTTATTAAAGAAATAATTAAGCAAAATCTCAGAAGTTCTGGGTTAGGAAAAATTTAGTCATTTTGAAAGTGGGGAGAAACTAAGGCTGGTTAGTAATAAAAGATTGTATCTGTGACTCTACTTTTCCTTGGGACTTCTGAGCTTTATTGCTAAGCCTGCAAAACAAGGCAGTACTGTGTAGCTCTGTCTTCTGGATCTGTGGTTAGTTTTTGAGACCCTACCAGCTTGTGGGCCACTATGGTCTTTGGAGATGTAGACTGCGAAATAAATTTACATGCTGAATATATGTTGAGGGCTGCACTTTTGAAATTACTTTCATCTAAGCCGATAGGAGACATTAAAGATAATCTCAATGGACTATTCACATTCAGTCTCATCTACAGGGCACACTAGTTTTCAGAGAGAGGCTAAAGCAAAATGTACTTTACTGTCAGTGTTGCAAAGATCCACCTTGGAGCAGAGAGACTATCGCAGTTAGTCCCAAGAAACACAGGAAGGTAAAAGATTTCTCTATTTGTGTCTTTCACAGCCAGCCTTAGTTCACTTGGTAAAACATCTTTAGTACTGTACATTTAATGATATATAAAAGTAAAGGAAGTAGAAATATTTGTGTTTGCCCAATATGTACAATAAATCCTATTACACTTTTTTATCAATCACACTTTACTTCCACATCAGTTTAATTGGGAAACATTACAGAAAATTTAAGCATCCATTTTTCCTGCTTTGATTTAGAATTAATTTGAATGTATTGTTAATCAATCTGGAAACTGAGGATGGTGAGACTAAAAGTCTTACCAAAGGACAGAGGTAAAATGACACAATCCATAGATTTGGATTTTATAATTAATATGCCTTATTAGTAGAATACTTCTTACTAGAGTGAGTTTTTAATAAAGAAATCCTGCAATCAAAACCAAGAGGAGGCTGTATCATTCCAGCTCAGCCCCAATACAGTAGTCTCTGTGTCTCCTTCAATCCTTAAGAGTGATGTAAGTAAATCATGGCAGCATATGGAAAGGCAGGAGTCCACCAGGATCCCATTTTTTTTTTGTAAAAATATTTTGTCTTTTCACATGGACATACTGATAGCTCTCTTTGAGTTAGAAAGCCTCAAATGATTTAACCTTGCAGTGGAGTGAATGTTCTGTACTCAGCTTAACCACCTCAAACTTCAGTGCTGAGCTCAACAGAGCTCTATCAGCTGACAGCTACCCAGAAAGTTACCCAGTGTATAGCTGGACTCAGGCACGTGGCACTCAGGCTGGACTCAGTAATTCCCCAGCAAAGCATTACAAGACCTTTCAAGCCCATTTCATACACAAGCCCAGCCTGGACAGCAAAACCTGTTTGTATCGTGATAATTTATTTGAGCTAGCATGCACTTCAGCTGCTTAAAAATGAAACGTTTTAAAGATGGGTGTGGGACTCTGGCAGTCTTATGTTTATCACAGACCGTGAATGTGTCCAGCAAAGCACTAAAACTGAGAGAGCCTTAGCAAAATTCCAGCATCTACCACCTACAGAAGTGTCAAAGCAGTGACAGACTGTGGTCAGAACTGACTGGTTAGGCTAAACGAAAACAAGCTGTGTTTGGCACGAGGCTAAAACCATCATCATCGAAATCCAGAGAAAATGAACAAAGATGACACCTTGTTTTCTAAAACCAGAAAACTCATGAAATAGTAGAAAACAATCAAAGTTGCCAGATCATACAACACTGGAGTGAATTATTTTAAAATCATATAATCTCACCTTAAACAAATCTGCAAAAGTAGGTTTGCATATTCTCCTCAGGTGGCAGATCTCCGTGTCCAAAAGAACCTGGGACATTTTAATGCTCTTGCTGTCATTTTGCTTTTAATAGAAAACTGTCTTAAAGGCTTCCTGGTAGACAGAATGTCTCTATTTCAATAGAGAACGGAATACCATCTCTAAGTATCACTAGATCTATTATTGCTAATCTAACAAAACATATTGTGTATGGCTCAGAAAATACAAAAAGGTGTTCCTCTGAGGCTAATCAATTACTGTGACCAAATCTAAGACATTAACCAAAGTTCAGTAATAATGTCTACAATCTGTGGAGGTAATCTCTGATTTCTTTACACCAAAAACCTATGGCTCCTTTTTATACAAAGATATTCAATCCTTTCTTCAAGCAGAATCATATGCTATTTTTTAAAAAATAGCTTAGGGGAAAAATGAGAAAAGAAATAATTGCAGACTGTGACCATTTAAACTGTTAACATGTCTCATTCAACTCTGTCCCTAAAGTAGATGACTTAGCAAGGTTATGATGTATGTCTTTGGCTAGACCAATAAATCCCTGTGAATACAACTACTGATTATATTGTACTGATTATTATTTGATAGTCTCTGGCCAGTTTTAAACTAAAAACTATTTTGTTGCAGTCTCTGAGAAACTGCGGTTTATGTAGAGATGTGAACTATTATGGTAGTCAAAGTGATGTGCTAACTGAAGTGACATGATGAGAGATGTGAGTCTAGATTTTGTTATGTATTGGTTTAGCATAAATGGTAGGAAAAAACCAATTGTTGATCCGTTTTGGAACTGACAGCTAAGCTGGCCAATCAGGTAAAAAGTGTACACCCCTTGGGACACCGCTTAAATGCAGGAATCTTGGGAGACACGCCCTCTTTCCACGGACCCAGCCATGAGGTAACATCGCGGCCGGGCCGGGAGGGGCCCGGGCCCAGGGCCCGGCTGGCCCCGGGAGTCGGGCTGG
>WBMY01004885.1:767133-793938 GCA_013397315.1 Donacobius atricapilla | reverse complement strand
TAGAAATTGATGCAGTGATCCTATTGAGATGTCTTGGAGCCTTGTCACCAGTGAAGAATAAGAAGTCCTTTATTGTGAAGCTGTGCATCTTTAAAAGGTGAAACCCCGTGTTTTAAGTCCACAGCTCTTATGCAGCCATGTGAAAGGCTGCATTTGAGAAGCTCACAGATACAGTGTCGGGCGGGCTGCGTTAGTGGAGCTGGAAGCCACAAGCAGACTGTGTCTCTTGTGGAAAGTTACCAGAAGGATCAGGAGGGACTTGTCTCTCTCAAAAGACTGAATGAAAGACTATTTTATTAAGTGCTACTGACTTAAGAGTTCTGATGTTTTGTCTCTTTGCATTGTTTTCGTGGAAAAGTAAATTGTTGCTAGGGAGGAGGGGGGTTGTTTTTGAGAAGGTTTCGTGGTTGGTTTTTGTTTGTTTACCTTTAGTGTATGTAAATAAATCTAACTGTTTCTATTCTTAAATTGAACCTGTTTTGCTTTTTCTTTTAATCCTATTCCACTAAAATGAAAATTCGGTGAATGTGATAACTACTACATTTTTGGTGTTTCTGCCCGGTTATTGAATTTTAACCCATTACATGTTATCAGTAATAGAGTATATAGATACACCCAAATCTTCCCTTTTTTCATTTTGGGTTGGGTTGGGTTTTTTTTAGTTTAAAAAAGACTTGGGTACTATGAGTTTCAAAACTTGCAATCATATTTTTAGGGTGATGGTATATCACATGAAAAAATACATTAAATGTCAGAATGAATAACAACATCAAAAGAATTACAGACTTCTCAAAGAGTTTTATGTCGAAATTCTAACTGATGACAACGGCAGATTTTTGGCTGACCTCTCTGGCATTAAACAACTGCAGAAAAACACCTACAAGTGTTTTTTACAAGGATGTAATTCTAAATGTGATTGCATTTCCAAAAGCTTAAAAGTACAAAAAGAAAAGACAGCACATAAAAGTCTGACTAAGTGCTGTCATCAATAAAGTATTTCACAGAAGCTTTCTGAAAATGTTACTTTTAATAGCATCAGGTGAAAAGAGCAGTGTAATACGGCTTATAAATTACTGCAAGGGCTGTTGACACAGGTTAATAATAAATGACAGCATATGCAGTAGAAAGAGAGAGAGTCACAGAGGAATGCTTGCTAACTCCAGTTTTAGTCACCATTAAAGCTAATGATCTGTAGGCAGTGCATGCATCATGGTAAACTAGACCCATCAAATACAAAGTACAGGACCTACTGAGGTACGTTATCTTCTATCTGCTTTATTACACAGGCATAGCCATGTTAAATTAAACTGATGGTTTTATTAGCACTAGGCTGTATTGAGTCTGGTTTTAAGACAGCTCTCATTTCAGCTCCCCTACTTCAGAGAGGGGTTCTTAATATAGTGCTTGCAGAATGATGCGAGATGTTCAGGTTAAGTACAAGACTTCTGATCAGCTTTAGTCAGCTTTAATCAGCTCTGAAGAATCCCACTCCTGAAAACCGTCTGAAAATTATGCATATGAAGCAGAAATTAAATAAGCTCCTAAATACAACACATAAGCATGGACTTACAGACCAGGTGGGGAAGAGGGCTGTGATATCTGCTGGTCATGTCACAGGTGTAGATGACACAGAGATTAGGATATGAGAACACAACAAAGCACAAGTTCCACTCACACAAGATGAGGATGCGGATGGCAGTGCTACCTTTAAACACAGCAGTTGAAGGTCAGCACAATTTGTAGCTAAACACAGAGGTTATTCCATCATAGTAGGGATTTCTATTCCTCTGACTGCTCTGCAGTTTGAAATATTGCCAGGGACCTCAGCAGTCCCTGGAATGAAAGGGATGAGAATCTGGGCAGAGTTCAGAGAACACAAACATGGAAAGATCTTTATTAGGAAATATAAAAATAACTAAGAAAGTTGCACAGTGTCTTCAAATAATTTGCAGAGTTGTGATAACTTTACAAATACTGGGAGCTGTTAAGTGAAAGAGGGAGAGCATTTTAAGTGTGGTACAAAGAGGCATAGACAGAGCAAAAGCATGAAAGTCCATTCAGATGACCATCTGCTGCATCTCAGAAGCAAATACACAAGTATAAACTACTAGAATGGGGCTACTAGACCAGGACTGGTATTATGCCCAAGCAGCACAACACCCACACATGTTGATAGAAACTTAACTTTATTCACACTTGAGAAAGGGGAAGGCTGGATAGCCCCATGGCTCAACCCAAACAGAGGAAGTGTAACTTCATGTTTGCCTTGTGCTGCTTTAGAAATGCAGGGCTTTGCTGGCTCTGAGTACAGCTGGGGCAAGCTGAACGGTTACCCTCTGCAGCTCACTGCAGACAGCTCACCACTGCCTTCCGGTAAGATGTGACTGATCATCACTGCTGGAACAACTGCTGCTTCTTAGGTCAGGTCAGTTAGAAATAAAAATAATCCCACTATTAGAAGTGCTGGAGTTCTTCTGGATCATTTTGACTGGATTATGCTAAGAAGAGACCTTAAAATCCGCTAAATTGAGCAGCTGAGGGAGTAGAAGGGGGTCCTGGGGGCAACCAGATCTGCAGCACTCAGCTGCAACTAGAACAGGATATGTAACCACACTGCTGTCCCCTGCTTTATGTCACAGAGGATGTTTCTGCTGGAGGCAACCAATTCTTTCTTCGAGCCTGTGCAAGCCCTTTCGCTTGAGAAAGCATCACAGTTTCCAGCAATTGTGGTGGCCTGTCCACTGCCCACTGAGCTAGGACCACAAACTATCCAACACCTCTATTATTACCAGCAAATATGGAGTGCTCCTTATTGTTACTAGTCTGCACAGGATTAAAAAAAACAAACCCTAAAAACAAAACCAAACAATCAGCCTCAAATAAGAAACTCTACCATGTTTATGATACCCTCCCTCATCTAGTATTTTACCTTAACCGAGAATGACATGAGGAAAACAAAAACAACCTCCCTGACCTCTCCACATTCTCCAAGACTTATTTTTCTGGAGGTTTACTTGGCACATAGCTCAAAAATGAGGTGTTGAACAGAATCTTTAAATGAAGACGTCTGTCATGGACAAGCATCTCTGAAACTGTTAGTACAAACCCAACCCTGACCAGAGTGACTTCCACTGTAGCTACTGGCTTTGAGAACTGTGACCTTTCAGTGATCCAGCTTTGTCCCTAATGCACTACAACACACTCAGAATGCCCTCTTAGGAGGATAAATGAGTTTAATGAATAGTTCCATTTTGGGAGATTGCCTCTACCAGTATATTCTGGGTTGTGTGGTTCATTTCTTAAACTAAAATATTCCCTAGGAGAAAAAAAAAAAAAAAAGAAAAAAGAAAAGAAAGGACAATTCTTGGCTGCAGGGTGGATACAGAAAGGTGGTTTTCCTAAATAATAAATTAGGTCAGTCTTTAAATAAGTCATCTCCCTCTGCTTGGAAAAATATTTACTCCTTCCAAACTAATATTAGCTTTACGTGTCTCCCAAAAACTTCATCCTTTTCTGGTTTTCATTAGGAGTTCTGGAGTCAGCCACAACAGAAATTAACTAGATAGCTTCAAGGGATTAAAAAAAAATGAACACCAAAACAACAAAAAAACCCCCACTTGGGCTTCTAGTTTTCAATAAAACTAGCCACTGTTCATTCAGCACACAGATAAATTATTTCCCGCAAAAAAATGACAACTGGATCAAATTAATCCCAAATTCTCCAAATAGAACTTAAACACTGGAAGGCAGGAGTTTGCATTTTCAAAAACAGATGATAATTTACTACAAATTGAATATTAGAGAGGCCTTATCCTTCCAAAGCTCAGTGTTCCAAAAGCTAGTGTGTCAAAGACAGGTAGAGAAGCAATATTTTGAGGGTACAAGGCACTGCTGTATATACACAGGGCCCAGGGGGTAGGGCGAGAAAGGCGGTCAGCAAAAAATTAGCATCAGAGAGTCCAGAGGAGAGGCATGAAATTACTAGAGAAGAAAAACAGTGATTATCCTAGAAAGAAAAATTCAAGAGAAGGTTTTTTCACAGTACACTGTGAATCTTAAAGATGCCGGATGGCAGATAAATTTTCATTTTCACAAGTTGGATGCTCTTCCGGTTTACAATTTTTGTTTCAAATTGCTGTTCCCTAATGATTTGAGTTCCTCGTAGAATCAGAGAATGATTTGGTTTGGAAGGGACCTTAAAGTTCATCTTGTCCCAAGCCCCCTGCCATGGGCAGGGGTGCTACTCATTAAACAAGGTTGCTTAGGGCCCACATCCATCCTGGCCTTGAATTAATCTGGCCTTCAACCAGAATGAAAAACAACTTCAAGATTTTTAGTGATCATATTGTGATCATTTGAAAGCTTCTAGTTTCATTTTGACCTTTTAAAATGATCTAAAAGTAAATCAAAGAAACATTTCTTTTCCACTAACTATGTTTGTTTCTCTTGGGGTGCAAAACAAAGCCAAGTGAATTGCTCAATTACTCCCATCACAGCAAACTTGAGAGGAAGAGAATGGATATTTAACCACGAGGGGGTAAATACTTGGAAAAGACCAAGTAAGTATAGAAATGCCCATGAAAAAACTAAGGCTGGAAAGATTGGGATTTCTGAGACTGGGGGATGGTGCATGGGGGCACCCTTCTCATAGCAGTGGGTGCACAGGCACTTCAAGGCAGAGAGTGCTGCACTCATGAAGGAGGTTATTTGACAGGTAGCATGGACAGGGTCTCTGAGCCACAGGACATGACGTCATCTCAGCCATACAGTAAAAGTTTCTGAAAATGAAGACCCTGACATCACAGAGAACCCTAGACAGCCCTGGACTTCTGCTGGCAGGCAAGTTTCTGTCCTTACTGAGCTCAGTAAGGCATTGACACCTACGTCTTTCCAGTAACTGCCTTATTTTCCGATATGCTGAACACTGGCAATTTTAAAATTGCTAAAAGAGCAAAAAGAGTACATAGGAGCTTATAATCAGGCAATGCTGCAATTCACAGCTCCTCCCTCTACAGAACAAAGCATAACAAAAGCCTGAGGAATATAAATTTGCTCACTTACCCTTGAATTTTAGGACAAACAAGAGAATTTACTAATCTCTGTATGTTCTTCCCTAAAACTGGGACCTATAGGAGCAAATAGGCCTGGTATCAGACAGCCTTAAATGCAAGAAAAGCCAAGCAAGAGCAACCTAAGATAGGTTAGGTTCTCAGTGGCTTTTATGAAAACAGTTTTGAATGTAGGTTTTCTTGTTCTGGAACAAATACAAAGCTGTACTTGTTTATCCTTACTGCTATAGAGTGTGTGCATAGCTGAAGCAGAACAATCAGCTTGAGGAAACATTCCTAAAAAAAAGGTCTAACTTTTTTATTATTCAAAAGAGGGGAGAAAAACAAACATGCGATTTCAGTATACGCCCAAGCGCTTTTTTTCCAAAAACATTTGTATTTGTTATTAGATCAGTAAGTATGCTTTGCTGGCCACATCAAAGCTCTTTAATTTATCTGTGATCAATCAGGGGTGAGCTTGTGAGAGAATTTTTTCTTTTCTATCAACTAAATAGAGTAAGCAGGAAAAAAATATCCTAGACATCAAACTAATCAAATTATACATGTTCGTGGTCTCTAGCAGCTCCATAAAAGTGATTTTGGAGAACAAAGTGGTCTGCTTCAAAATTACTTACAGTTAGAAATATTTGCCATTTATTTTCCTTTCAGGAAATTCCAGAAATTTCAGCTTTATCCCAAACTCACTGATGTCACTGAGGTTTTTCACAGTGATTTCTGTGTGCTTTGGAGCAGACCTCTGCTGCACTCAGACTTCTGTCAAGCAAAAGTCTCTGAACTAACCCCAAAGGTCTTATGCTAGGATGGGTGGGAATGTGCTCAGAATATCTCGCACAATGTCTGACACTGCAAATTTCCGCCTACATTAATAGATGACTGGCTATTAGCAAAATATAGTAGTGAAAAACAGAACATGTGCAAAATAATGTGTAATCTATGGTCTTCAAACATGACAAATAGAATAATTTAACTGTTTGCATTACTTCTGATGCTTACAATTTTACAATGCAAAAAGAGGAAACTAATCCTGCATCCATTAGGAATACTGAGACTTGTGCTATTCAGTCCAAGCAGGACAAGCCTCTAGAGTCTTTTGGTACTACTCATAATTTGGGTTGTCAAGAATAGACTAACAGTTAAATGAAGAACTTTGCTTTGTAATCTCAACAGATAATGTGCAGCTATGTAGCAGGAAAATCTAACTACACCTTGACCTTGTGCATAATGGGGATAATACCAAGTGTCTATTCCACAGGTCAATTCAATTAATTAATTAAGGACAGGAATTGACTTGATCAAAACTTGTTAAGAGCTACTCGTTGCAAGGCTTTCTGAGGGAGGTGATGAAGCAAAGGAAGAACAAGGCACACTGGTTCTAAACAAAGTTCAGACAGAAACCAATGTGCAAGTTTTTCATTGTACCACCAGGATGATTTCAAAAGGATTTGCATTCAGTTGTAATATTTAAGACAAAATTTTCTGCATCAAACAGCAAATGATGCAGAAATCTTTTTTAAAAGTTGCATCCTGTGTCTTGAAGACAACATAATTATCAGACAACAATTATCTTGATATCACTAACTGTAATCTGTTTTCCATGGTGCACTGCATTTATATTTTTTGGCTTTGATCAAAACATAGGGTTTTGTACCTGGCGTGCCCATCAAAGCTAGCAACATGCTATGCTCCAGCATAGAGATCTTGAAACTTCATGTAAATGACTACTTCTAGTAACAGATCAGAAATAGGAAATTATTAATTTGTAAGAGAATATCTTTCAAAATTCAGGTTCCTTACACTATTTTCCCTCTTGATTAGGAAAGTAGTAGTGAAATTAGGCATTTGTTGATTGTGATACTTAGAATGATGCCTCTGCAATTTGAAAGGGTAAAGCAGCTTTCTTTCAAAACACCTCCTGTGTTATTACTGGAAATAGTGCTTTTCTACAGCAATTCAAACTCTAATCACTTCCCATCCAAAGAATGTCTGACTACCAATATAACTCCTCAAAAATCGTAATGAGATTGAAGCACAGTGTGAAAACTAAACTTTTACAGATAGTTCAAACACTTCCATTTTCTGTTTATTTGTTTGTTTGGCAATTCTTTTCCCCCGAGAGAGCAATTAAGTATTCTCTGGAGTAAAGAGGATCGCCCTTACCTGCTGAGTAAAGATCTCTCCATTTGAGGCATGCCACACAGCCCTCCTTAAAGAAAATGTGCCAGTCAGCTTAGGTTGTATTTATAGAATAAACTTACAGCTTCTCACCCTGAAGGAACACCAAAAACCTCTTTTGTTCAACACTGCCCTATCTGGAAATAAACAATGGCATGACAGCAGTAGGTGTGATAACAGAATGATTGAATACAGGTGTTGGTTTTTTTCCACTAGAATGCACTAAATTAGATTCTATCCACTTGTTATATTTGCAATGTTCCAAAATTGCACAAAAGGGTGCTGGAGCAGCAACTTAGCTGAGATAAATCAAAATAGCTGAACTGGATAGGATCAAATAAGGCGACGTCTCGAAGTCTTTGCAGTGCTCAGCCTCCAAACCAGAAGCAGTTGCAATCCCAAACACAAGACAGCAGGAAATCTACCCTCTTACTTGGCATAAGTGATAGCAGAGGTTTTTGTGATTTCTCTTATTTTTCAGGCACAAGCATTTTTTTCATGAAGTACAAATCTGGCACTTTAAGCCTACTGATAATAAGCTTGTTTTTGTCTTTCATGGAACCTATGCGTAATGCCTCCCGCATCTCCTGGGATTTGTGTAGATGCAGGTGGAAAATTACTGCTGGGTGCATTTCAGGAAACGTCCAAGAGCACACAGGCTGACTGTCAGAGCTGGGAAAAGGAACAGACTCTAACACTGCTGAGTCCCAGCATTCGAGTACTTCTACACCTTCACTGCTACAGAAGTCCAAAGCCCTTCTGTAGGCGTGGCAGGACTCAGATACGCTCACAGCTTTTGAAAGCCTGTGTTTCTTCAGTGACCGTGCTGGCAGAGGCACACAGGCAGGAAGGCTCCATCCACTAGTAACATGAGGTTGATGTTGGAGGATTCCCTTGGCCCCATGCTGATGCAGGCTGGGTCTGGACTTGCTTCTCAGATTGCTAGCTTCAATCACACTTGATAGGAAAAGTAATGTCTCCCCAGTGAAAAAGGAAGCATGGCAACTGCTAGAAAAACAGCAGGTACACTAATAAAATTACAGGAGTTTTGACAAAATTTGGCCTATAATGGAGCACAGGATTTAGTACTAAAAAGCATCTTAATGATACTTGCAGCTGCTTGAGAAGACCTGCACATCCCAGCTTGTACAAAGCAATAGAAAAGCACTAATTAGGCCTAAAACTTGCTAATATTCAGGTTAAAACTAGTAACAAAGTTTGATATATACAACAAACCGGTCACAGGTCTGTTAGTATGATTCAATATTCTAACCATCAGTATAAAGACTGTCCTATATAAAGACATCCAGATCTACCCTGCTGGTGACACAAGGTTTTCATTCCACCTTGCTCAGATGTCTGCCAGCAGACAGCAGGAGGGGGGAGGACACGTTGGGTGGGTGATCCTTCTTAGCAGAAGATGCATAGGACCAGCAGCTCTCTGGAGATGCCCACCTTTTTGCCCAGGATAGTGTGCGGGGACTATGACTTTAGTAGGACTTGGATGTTTGATATCCAAATAGCTTAAGACTTGCAAGAAAAATCTCATGTTGATCTAGATCACTTTAGAGAATACCAAGCGATTTCAAAAGTATAAACAAAGTTTGGTTGGTGGATACAGAGGCTCATTTTTGCCTTACTCTCACCCTTTCCAAGAATCCCAGTTTTCCCTCTGAGTGGATATTCATGTGCAAGTCCTTTATTTTGCCGCATATAATTAGAGAATGGCTTACACTGGAAGAGATCTTCAAAGACTATCTAGTCCATCCTCTCAGATGTGGGCAGGAATGCCTTCAATTGAACCAGGTTGCTCAAAGCCCAATCCAGCCTAGCCTCAAATACCCACAGGGACGGGGCACCCACAGCTTCTCAGGGCAACCTATTCCAGTGCCTCACCACCCTTTAAAGAATCTCTTCTTCATGTCCAATCTAATCTTTGGGTTTAAAACCGTTGCATAGTCCAACCCTAAGGAAGGCAAGAGAACACTGAATTTGGTTTAACATTTCCCTCACTTATCAGCATCTTTTTCAGACAAGTCTTCCAAAACTACACCCCCTTGTTTTCATTCTGATGACATCAATGATCCTCATGCCCAAGTGTTTGCAGACCTCCTCATTACCTAGAGTTAAAACCTGTAGGACTATTGCATGAGAAAAGTTTTTCAGCTCCTGAAATAGTTTCAGAAAAAACCTTCTAGAGACAATTTTGGTATTACCCTTTTTGCTTTGAATCCTTTTTATTTGACCTTTGGAACAAATATTTCACAGGATTATTTGTAGCTAAGGAACATGATTGAGAACTTGAAATATTCTTTCTGCCTGTAATTTGTTACTGTACATACGTTTTTATTCTGATTTGCACCTCTAACTTCCAAAGTGTTGCATCTTTACCAGCTGGCAACTGTTATTCTGCAGTAACATTTCTTCAGTAAAGAGATATTTCTGAAGCGGTTATTTCTGCACATGGCACCTCCAAATGTTTTGCTTTGTCTTAACTAAATGCTCACCTTTTTTTTCTGGGGTGCTCTTTTAAATTTTTTATTTCAGTTTCCCTAAGGATTGTGGGAGAAGTACAGAAGGACTGTGGGAGAAGTACAGCAATTATAATCCATTTACCACAATAGTGTTGGGACTCATCTGGCCCTTACAGATGGTAGATATAGATTTCTTTATAACTGAAATTGTAATTTTCCCATAACCTATTTGCTACTTCATTTGAAAAGGTTGTAAGATCAGATCACTAATAACACAAAAATCCAAGGAAAAAAAAAATTGGACATTTTCACATAAGATAGCTGATTTGAATATTGCTGAAATGAGAAAATCAAAACACTGAACTCCCATTCAGCTTTAAGAGGAATCAAATCACAACAAAGACGTCTTTTAAAAGTCCTGGCCCAAACTGCAAAAACTCTATGAAATAAATCACAGTTTTCCCATTTTGAGGACTATGACTGACACACAGAAAAGGTCATGCAACTTGCCTTTTGAAGACCCAAGTGCAGACCTAGTGTCTCCCTTTAAGTGTCTTTAAGATTCACACTGTCCTCCTTCCCAAAACGATTGCCAAATCCTTTCAGCACTTCAGCAAGACACTAGACCAAACAAGAAAAGGAAAAAAGGGGCAGGAGGGAACATATCTGTTGCACAAATGGGTTACTTAAAAGTGTTATGGGTGAACAGGAAGGAAACAGTAGGCACATCTTCATTCACTGATGGCCTCTGACTTGAGGGGATGATAGAGCTTGGGACTGCTGATTTTCACATACAGGTGACGTTCCCACCTTGCTGCAAGGAGAGTTCATGTTCTTGTGAGGTGAAATTAGTTTTTCATGATACAGAAAAGTGTCCATCAAAAAAGAAGTCAAGGGCTGGATGTAAATCAAAACCCCAGAGCCCTAGTTTACTCCCAGGGCTCATTTCAAGACCCAGTTGTAAAGCACTAAGAATTAATTTTACTGATACTAGAGGCTGGAACCACATCTTTTGTTTCCTTATTTTTTAGCTTATCTTAACATAGGTCTCAAATGGCCTTGTAACAATCAAATTTTGCTTATTTTTCTTCAAATTCCACAGCTGATCTCTACAGTACTAATTGAAAAGCCACTGGTTTTTCAATGTTGCAGACACAATATTTTGTCCACAGCAGCTGGCAAGACGAATTCTGTTTGTGAAAACATGCAAGCAGAAAATAAACTCAAGAATTCTGGTGCAAAAAGTAACTTGTTTTGGCAAGTTCAAGCATTTTGTGTGTGTGTATCTGCAAGGTGTTGGTAGAAAAACTAATTTCTATTTCATCCTAAATATTGTAGAAGAATAACCAAAACAAAATACAAACCTCCCCAGATACCAGTGCTTGCCAAGTGGAGGAAAAACAAAACAAACCTACTGGTAACAAAATATTTACTTACCAGCATCTAAAATTGTCATGGGCATTAGAAAGCATTTAGGAAAATGCCTTTTAGAAAAATCACTGAAGTGTTATTAAAACAACTTGAAACAGGAGACAGAGTCAGTACTACTGATGCACGAAGTTTGGTTCTGTTCTCCCCTCTCCTAGTGGGTTGAATTAAGGACTGCCTGTACCACCCTTGCAGACTGATCGCTTTGTTAATCATCTACCCTCTCAGCGCCAAGACAGCTCAAAACACAACTTCAGAAGTAAAGTGCCTCTCTTGGAAATGTAAAACCAGGACCAAAAGTTTGAGCTGGCCAAAGAATAATCCCAGGACATGACAAAAATACTGGATTTCCAATTTCTTAGCCGTTGTGCGTTGTATATTTTCAGTACCATGAAATCACTTGTTATTTTGGCCATCAGTTTCTGGACGCTGAAGGCCTGTGGGAAAAGATCTACCTCTGCTATCTTATCATGGCTCCCCCAAAAGTGGCTGTTTGCTGTCTATTGCTCATAAATTTCTTGATACAGCAAAGCTATGCAAAAAGACAGCTGTCCCAGCATACAAACTGCTAACTTGCTACCTGTGAAGCCACACTTTCTCTTGACAAGACAGCAAAACTGTCACCCTGGCCATTTTCTCTTGTATCTACCCTGTTGTAAAGCACCAGATGGATGTTTACAAAATACCCTCTGCTTCCTTACAGAGAAACAGCTATGACTCCACTCATATCAATTTAAAGAGTTATTAAATTCCCAATCATATTTTTAATACTTTCTCAGTCCAAGGACTGTTGATTTCATGGTGCCATATACAGCTGTAAACATTGTAACCTCAGTATTGTTTCTTGATTGGTGTATAGAAACCAGACTCAGAGAGTCTTCTAAGATGCAAAATAATCTTGAAATTTGAGTTGGAGACTTTTGAACCAAGTGCTGTACAGCAAGCAGTCCTCTCCAAGCAATGCAACTGTGCCAAGGCGCTACGTGCTTCACGTTGGCAGTCAGTGCGTACTGAACAGCTCAGAGATGCTCATCAGAGACATTCTGTGCTTACACCAACACAGCAGCCTGCTGCAGCACCCATGCAGACTCTGCAGGGTGGGACGAATGTGCCTCTGAGTTCCCCACACAAATCACCAGAGACCGCCCCTACAACAGAGACAGATGTGCACGTCAAGTATGAAAGCCAGGGATGTTTAAGGCCATGGGAGGTGATCCTGTAAATCATAAGGATGGTCTGACTTGTAAAAAGCATCTTATTTCTGAAAGCCAGGTGAAAACTCATCGCTTAAATAGAGTTACCCCGCAGACTTCTTGCAGGGTAAACATTACTCTGGAACATGAACTGCCTACGCTGCTGTAACACATACAGGCTACTTTTCTGAAGCTTTGTAAAATTCCTAAGAATGTTCTGCTCCCTTCCTAAGAATTTAATAGCTGCTTTTCCACTTAGGTTCTCAGTAAAAATGAATTCAGATGTCAGAAATATGATATAAGGATAACAACTTGCAGTAGCATTTGCTTATATCTGCTTCACTTGAATATCTTAAGCTTATATTCAGCTTGTTTCTTTTGCTTCACAACCCTTAATCATCAGTCTCCTGATACTTCGATATGTGCTGATGTAGCAAATCACACTTATTATCTGTATGTGTCTTAAAAAAGAAAAGGAGTGTTTGACAGGATTTATTTAATAAAATTTATTTTCTGATCCAAAGTTATTAAGGAAACGGTGCTGCATTAACTGCCAGAATCATGGTTTACTATCCCCATTTGGTCACAGTTAAACTGAAATAACCCCCCAAATTAAGCACAGTCATGTAATTTGTATATGAATTTACTGAACATTTTTTTCTTACTGGGTTTTATCAGTCTAAGGACAATAAATTAGAGGAGGGTGCAGGGTTGCCCCCACCAGCTGTGCCCCATCCACACAGAGAAAATGTTAGTCATGTGAGCTTGGCCGTGTTTGAGCTGACAGACCCTGCTAAGAGACAAGACAGCAGTAAATACCCAAACTGCTTCCAGAGCAGCAAGCACCTCTGCACGGGGCTCTGAGCGTGTTGAGATACACCAGCTGGGACAGCAGTGATTTGTGCTGAATGTGTGCTGGATAAACACACCTCTCACAGCCGAGAGTTTTAAGAACTGGCATTCATGTAACCAACTGCATAGGAAGTGACACTTTAAAAAACTAAACAAACCTCCTTTTCTGGGTTTTGCCTCTTATTTGAGTTAGACTTGGGCAAAGAGATGGAAAGACTAAGCTTTTGAAATACCTGGTATATATTGCATACCCCTTAGAGCTCCCATTAACCATGTACAGGTGTGTAGCACAGTAATAAAAGTTACAGAAAACACCGACTGGGAACCTTTTCTTCACAGACTGTATTTTCATTTTGTATATGCTCATGGTGGAACGAACTGCTGTGGAATCTAACTGGAACGCATGAGTTACAAGAACAGGTCAGAAAGGAGCTAGACATCAGTGAGGACACATTGCAAAGATGTCTTGGGCATCTGGGATGTATGTCCAGTAACTGGAAAAGTAAGAACTGTGCTCCTAAATGCTCCTCAGCAATCAGGTTTGCATCCAATTTGAATACTGGTCAACCAGCGGCGATGATGCATCACAGGTCTTAACCACTTCTGTGTGTACATTTGGTTGTCTTTCAATACTTCCTACCAGTGGTAAAGAATATGCCTTGTAGCTTTCTTGCTTAAAATTTTTTGGTAGGGTGCAACACTGTCAACTCAGGCATGCTTTCTGCAAATGCAAATAGTGGTTAAAAAACAAAACAAAAACAAAAAACCACCCAAACTTGAAAACCTTTCTGGAAATTGTCAGATAGGACAGCTGAAGGGAATGTTATTATGACTAAGAGGCTGGATTCCATGCACAAAACAGCTATTTCTAGTGATAAAGCATAAAGGTTGAACAACTGAGGACAAGACTGCCAGATGTAAAATGGAAAGTTTCCAATTTAGGAGCAGCAGAGGAAGAACATGAATTAATATGGAAGAACCAAATTAGCATTATAAAAATCCTCTGAGCCAAACCAAATGCCATTGAAAATAAACTCAGGAACTCTCCCCCTTTTCTGCTCCCTGCATTCCAAAGAGGATTGAATTTAGAATAACCATAGGGAATTCTAGAGAAATCTTACACTTAAATGCAGAGTAAAGGCTTTAAAACCTAGAGACTGTTTGTGCTTCCAAAGCACTATTAATCATGCTAGATTATTTTTCGGTACTGCTGTTTAAAAGGAAGTAGATATTTTGGACATAAATTTTCTCATTAGTTTTATCTTTAGTGAAATTGGTAAATATCAGGCTGATTCTTCAGTTTTGAAACTGTGGTATTAAGTGACCATTTCTACCTTTTTATTAACTGGAAGAAAAAATAAATACAAACACACAAAACCAACAAAATAAAAACCACATTAGCAACCAAACACTTTGCAAATACAAAAAAATCCACTGGTTCTTGGACTTCCAACCTAGACCACATTTCAGTGCTAGCTTCCTTAGGTCTATGTACAGAGATACACTGTCTGGGGGCCCTATACTGCAATACTCTTTGCAGATGGCTCTTACCAGCCTCACACACATTTCTGTGGCATGAACTGGCAGATATCAGTCCACTGTGGTATTCCTGAAACCGAGGATACATCATGGGTTGTTCAGTCCATACAGGACTATTACAGACTTTAAACTGGACTCTTGGAACATGGGTCTAGCAGATTAAACATCAGCACTACTAGACTGATGGTTGGCTCAGCTTTGATACACCTTTACTGTTGAGCCTGAATTTAAGAAAGCTCCCACAAGACCTGACAGTAAGAGGAGCTTCCACACACAGCCAGGATCCACAAAAAGCAGGGACATGCAGGGAACTATACTAAAAATAAATGAGAGATATATGTAAGAAAAACCTGATAGGATTTAGTACATTTAAGCCTAAAAGGATCAGGAAGAGCAGAGTGTCAAATGCTGCAATTAGATGAAAGGATTTCAGGACTCTGAAGACAGCAAACAGTGGCATGATATCTTACGATGCTGCACCTCTTATATGGCTACATGGAATATCTACAAGAGCCTGTGCTCCCATATGGATGGACACTAAAATTCCAGCATAGAAATTAGTAACCTCAGGTAAATCAGAAGTACTGAAAATTAGCAGAATAATTTTGCCATTGATCCTTCTGATTCAATCCCTGATCACCTAGCAGTATCAACTGCAAGTCTGAACATTTGAACCTACTGGGCAAAATCCAGAAGCCCTATCTGATATTTATGAGACACTTACCTGACAGTGAAGTCCCACTTTCATTCTTGTAACATCCATGATTGTGTCAAGCACAAAACTACCCTATGCATTTTAAACACAAAGCTTGCAAAGTGGTTTTAGTTGACCTAAAATTTAGGTGCATCCAGGCAAACAGAAGAAAGAATGAGGAACCTCTTACCTTATGTTTCAACACCCATCTCCAAAAGCTGCAGGAGATCAAATAAGATCCCCAAATTGCCAAGATTCCCTACATTATGAGGACAGTCTGGAAAATTTCACAGAAATACATATGTAATCAGTCATTCAGAAAAGAAAATTATGTATTGACAACAACCAATCTTTTATATTGTTTCTCAACACTGCGATAGAGGACATAAATACATCTCATGAGCATGAACAATAAGTTAATGGCTATTGCTGAAGGCAGAACATGGCAGGAGATGAAAGAGTGGGTACTAGATTATCCCCTTCACCTGAGAGGTGAACGTACTCATATCTGTGACAAATAATAGTTCTTAAATACATCATTAAGCATATTGAGCAGTATAAACTACTTACTCAAGTAAAAAAATCATACGGAGTGCTAACTGACAGGAAGTAAAACCTATCCCCTCTAAGATAACTCGTGGGATTCATCTCATCTAAACTTAGCTGTGTAAGTAACCATCTAGTTCAGCTTCACCTGCATCATCAGTGGAGAGAGATAAGGATCTCTTGATTCAAACTTACCTAAGGTAAGTATCTCAAATAAGCTGGAAAGATTTCCCCTTCCTCCCCCAAACCATTCAGTGCTCTCCACTGATTTTGGCACAAGTGTAGATAATTTGGTCAGACTGGACATGTACCTTTTCAGCTAAAAAGACACATGAAATAAATCTCACCTCATGTTCCAGAAGGAATATTACAAATTTCTTTAGGAAGGACCCTCGTCAGGTCAGAGAGAACCTAATTAGCACTTAAGAGGTCTTCTTGCAAGGGAGCAACAATCATTGGCTCACTACTGTTTACAGGGACAGCAACTAGTGGCATTTGCAGAAGAATCAAGATGCAAACCAATGCCTCTGTCAGGAGATAGGTACCCCAGTCTATGCTTCTCTGATAAAACTGGAACCTAGGAACGTGAAGGAAGGATGATCTACATGCTCTCAAACATGAGAATAAAGCCAATATATGTCTTTATTCTGGTAAATGATATAAGATCAAGCTTTAGCTTCACAGCTGTGCAGTTATACAGCAGAGGGAAGTATAGCAAGGAGAAGCTGACAGTGAGAACATGGGAATCCTAAAATAGGAGAAAAAATACAAGAACCATCCAAACTTCCAAATGCAAGTGTAGGCCCATGCAAAAATAATGCACTACAACTGCAGGACCAAATTTAGGTGGATTATACCTGATTTCTTACAATCATCTTTTGCCTAAAATAGATTACATCTTTCTAACATACTTAATGAACTTTATGCATCTCTAAGGGTTTGGCTGCTAATCTACTTGCTAAAATTTCAGCATTTGTTCACTAGCAAATTTTCCAAGGCATCTTATTTCATGTCTAGATATTGAGAACATACTCACAGATGTATTAAGGCGACTGCTGTTCTGACCTTCCTGGCATCAGTGTCTTGGGAGATTTCACAATAACTTTCCCATTGACTTGCTGGTGAACACACAAAATCAGCTAACATGGCCAAAACAGGCATATTCGGGCTGCTACTGGAAGGTGGGAAGGTGAACAGACTGACAGGATATAGATATATGGATGTGAGACCCAGAAAAAGCCCAAGAAGCATAAGATAATACACAAAGATAAAAGACCTCTGCTTACAAAAGCTATCACTTCATAGTGAACTTTCTCTTTTTATTCAAAAAGTCAAAACTAAAACCTCTATGGAATATACAAAAAAATCAAATATTCTGCAACAGTGCTCACACCGTCAGTGTTGATGTAGCAGCACAGACATGTAAGAACTGAAGTGAATTGTCAGTCAAGGAGTTAAACTCTTCCTTGAAGTAGGTCAGCATCCAGACAACCAGAACATAAAAACAAAACAAGTGACCTCCATGCCTGTTAAAACGAATCTCCAGCAGAGTCTGGGTTTATGAAATGACTGGGCATGATGCAAATGTTGGCTGCTGAAGTGAAGACAGCGACCTACTTGTCACTCTTGAGAAATTGTGTTCAGACAGGAATAAAACTGTAACAAAATAGCACTGGAGATGGAAGACGTTTCCCACCCTTGAAAACACGCCTTGCCAGTTCAGGACTGTCCTTTAACCAACGTGGCCTGAGGGACGAGAGCTGACCATGGCAGAGACGTTCACCGGCCAACAGTTCTGAAACAGAGTTAAAATATTGCTCCTGTTGGAGCAAAGAATTAGACCGCAGTTTGACAGCTCCAAAGGATTAGATTATCCCCAGCAGCCCACAGGACAGAACACGCTATTAGTTGGGTGGCTAACCTGCTGCAGACAGGCTGTGTACCTGTATCCTTGACTGAGTGAAAAAGAGAAAGATAGTCCTCTCATCTCACATCTGACAGGCACTGTAAGCTCCTACTTTGAAGTCCCCTCACTCCCACTTCCTGTACACACAGCAAAGATTAAACCAATTTGCTAAGAAACATGCAGGTCATCTCCAACTAAATCTGAGGTTTGCTTTATCCAATTTTTCAGAATCAAAGCTCTGTTTGGAAATGTACATTTTCTTAGTTGATCTTAATATTAGGGCTATTCAAGCCACTCCTCTGCATTTCTTCTCCCCTGCACATTACCACTAGCACCTGCTTAGGAGAAGCTATAAGCTAGCACCTTCCCCAAGTACGTATTGTGGCTGAATTTTGGCAGCGTGTCAACTTTTGTGCTTGATGTTCAACAGAGGAAGCTGCTGTCCATAACTACACAAATTTACCCACGAGAGGTAAGTGCCCTGGTTTTTAGCAGGTTCCTCACTTTCTGCCATTCACTGAAATTTACTCTCCCTGGCCCAGTGCATGGAGAATCTGTCTTGATTCCACATTCTGGTGAGACAAAGTGAGGCAGCGCTGGTGGCTGCAAATCAAGTTTCTGCTGTGGATCTATTCTGGGTACAAACATGACTGCTTCCACAGCTGCATTACTGATAAGTCCCAAAGTGAGAACACTAAGGCTGAAGGTAAGCCATGGAAACTGGTTCAGTTCCACAACTGTGTGAAGTGAAACAAATTGTTCCGCTTTTCATGAACTTAATTGCTTTCAATATATGCAATCGCTAAAACCAAGCCTGCACAGCATAAATCCTGCAAACTGGGTGTAATCCTGAAGCTGTGCATTTGGCTTCCCAGTTGCATTGACCTTACTGTGTCCATACACAAAAGCACCACATTCCCAAAAGGCCTGGTGCTGCAGGGAAAGAGGAGAGGTACCCCTGGGACTGCTCTTGCACAGAGTAACTATCCCACAAATTGGGATCACACAGCCTGCTGGATCACACAGCCTGCTGGATCACACAGCAGGGAGATGTGGCACTTGGACTTCTCCTGGTGCTCTGTCAAGGTAAGCAACCTGTCCATCATGAAGGTTGTGTAAGCTTGGAGGAGGTACCTGTGAAAGTCCTGCTCAGTGATAGGGACCCTTCTTTCTGTAATTAGCACTTCTGGAGGACTGATCTTGTGAAAGGAATGTCCTGGCTAAGTTATGCCATACTAGCTAGTAAGCAGTTCCGTAAATGCTGATTTTTGCATGGCTGTCGTGGGTTTCAATTCTGGTTTTCAGTTCTGCTGACGACGTGACACATGGAAGGTAGAATCACAATACTAGGCAGAGTTGAACAATACATGCAATTCTTTTCTCTTGTGTATTTTCCTTGGAAATGCACTCTGACAGAATCAAATAGAGCTGTTATTCTTTTGGCCACCTCTAGCAATAATCATGCTCTCAAGTTAATAAAGACACACAATAGCAAGGAGATCTGCTAGGTGGCCACCTACAATTCTGGGCTGTGGTCTGCTCAGCACAAGAGACCATGCTGTCTCTCTGGAGGGCAGCGTGTAAAAGCAAAAATTGATTTGGGGACATCACCAGGTCTTTCAGTGGAGATTTAACAGCATCTTCTTTGGCAGTCAGCCAGAGGCATGTGAAACAGCGTACAACAGCTCTCATGACATCTAATACAAATGAAAGAGCTTAGTAACAAGAGTCAGGCATTTTTCTTTTCCAATGAAGAAGCTCAGGCACTTAGAAAATTTACCCTACACTGAATAGCAAATAAACTGCATACATACAGTTGGACAGAGAGATGGGTTCTCCTCTGCATTCCAGCTGGCTACATCTCAGATTAGCACAGACATCCCTTGCTGCTTGGATCAACACTACTGCAGAATAAAACTGCTCCCTATCAGTCTAATGGAGAAGCCTTTATTACACTGCTCACCGAGTTTACTCACTGCCATCCTGGCTCAAACTGAAGGACAAAGAGACAGTAAGCTGCAGAGAGATGCATCTTTCTGAAACTCAGGGAAGGAACATTGACTTCACCAACAGATTCAGACCGCTACTTCCTGCTTTCAGCTTTTTGTGCACCAAATTGATTCACAGAGGAAACTGAGTAATCCCAGGTAGTTTCCTTTTGAATTGCATCTAGTGACATTTGTGATCTGGAAGGGGGACAATCTTATTTCTTCTAGTGAGAAATGTCTTACCTGCCTGCACACTCTGGGACAAGAAGCTGCTCTTGACTATGGTAGTAGTGGGAGATACAACCTAATTTCTCAGAGACTGGTGCTGCCAAGAAAATAAGGCACCTAAGTGGTGAAGTGGTTGCAAGCAAGTCATCATCTGGCTCTTTTGAGGCCATGAGTGGGATCTACTGTGCCTTTGTGAGGATTTGGTAATACTGCTGTATCTTGCTCCTCCAAGGCTGGAGTTGCTCTCACAGGTGGGCTGACAAAGGGAAGAAGGGAGTGGATTTTTGGGAATTATAGGAAAAGTTGCTCACATCAGCCTCTTTTCTCTCCGTCCCTTCAGTTTTGCAGAAAGAAATTAACATTTAATGTAAAACAGTCTGCTTTGATAGCTGTCTGAATGCCCCATTAAGCATTTTCCTCACCTGAAGGGTGACAAGTATGTGGTCATAAATTGCAATTTGTCATGGAATTTCTAAGTCAGAGGTTGACACAAGAAGCAGTTATCATTCTCTGATCAGTATGCACAGGCATTACACTCTTTAACAATACTCTTGGACACAGCAAGAGTTAGAGAGTAGATTTAAAAAGTGAAGCCCTTCAGTTTCAAACATACAGCTACTAGAAAAATGTTAGCAGAGATTATTTCACTAGCACAGCCCTGAGACAGCAATAAAACGTAATTCCCTGATGGACAAGTGCCATTATTTGTTGTGATTGTAGTTATCACTATTCATCTTCTATTTACATGTCATGTAAACATATACCATATTTTGTAACAGCACACTGAAATCAAAGCTTCTGCCTCAGTGACAAATTTAGTTTTATCAAATATTTAATAACAGACATTTACATGTGCTATCCACAGCTCCAATGAGAGCCAGTGAGCATTGGAGGACAGTAACTGCAAAGAAAAAAATTCATGCTTCCAATCCCCCCAAGTTCAAGATAGTATTACAGATTTCACTGTTAGGATTGCAAATTTGTAATCTCCAATCTCAATCCCTGGGTGATAGAAATGAGGAAGAGGAACACAGAGAGGAGACTAAGGTAATCACAGGTTTGCAAAACCAATTTTCTGCAGGCTAGGCTCTAATGCCTTTGTAACTTCCCTCCATTTAAATCAACTAAGAGTTTTGGCTGTCATCCAGCATTCCTAGCTTAAGCACCTGTACAGAATTGAAATTCTAGGTGACCTGTGAAGCCGTCCTCCTAAAGTAAGTGCCTCATTTCCTCTGTATTGCCAAATGAGAGAGATGCCCTAAAGGCCTCTGGAGAGAGGCCGTATTAGCTCCTCTTGGCTGAGAAATCTTCCTGAAGACACTGCCGGCTCTTATAGACAGACCTGCAAAGTCCATCACAGAGCAACACAAGTCTGCAATTCTCCTGTGTGTTTCACTCCTCGACACAAGCTGCCAATTCAAACTCAACAGCTTCTTTCGATTTATTCAAAGAATCAGGTTTTTTCCCTTTCCCTCTGAATCTAGAAAGCAATAATCTTCTGAGGTACTTTACACTCTCCACAACATCCAGGATTTCTAAATTAAAACTGTCTTCTTTCTGTCAAAATAAGCTGCATCTCTCTTCAGCTTCTTACTTTAGGTTGCATCATCCTTTGCTGTTTTGTTGTTTCATAAGTGTTGCCAACTCTAAGCCACAGAGTCATTGATTCCACAGCGGCTGTATGAGAATGGGTCATTTGAGTCCACTGCGCAGGCAGGAAGAAGGCCAGCCTGTCAAGCAGTCAGCATAGCAGAAGAATAGTATTTCCCCCCAGACCAGTTCTTGACATGATCTGCCTGTGTAGGCTGTGCCAGAGCACCAGGCAGTGGACACTGCTGGAGTTGTGCAGAGCCTCCTCCTGATGAGCCCTGCTAGGCTCTGCCTGCCCCTGCATTCTCTCTGTCCCAGACTTTTGCACCACTAAATGCGGCTTGTGTCTAACAGAGGACAGGTACTTCACCAGCATGTGTGGATTATACATAAAAAGGATACACGACAGAACACTGTCATGTATCCACCTGGTCACTAGACAACACAGAACACGAGACAGAGGGCTTTTCTCTACTACTGAAGCAAAAGTCCCTGTCTCTATTTGCTGACTGTTAGAATTAAATGTTATTTTGCTGAAGTGTGTTTGAACGCTGTAGTCTGTGTTTGAGGTGGCTCTAACAGCTGTGTGGAAGGCTGGTAGGAAAGGGAGCCCATCACAGCACAGTCCTGGAACTCGGATACATCTCATCTTGCAGAAGGCCTCTTTCCAAGCTATGAACAAGTGACCAGCAAGAGAAGAGTTACCACACCCTGACAGTCCATGGGGAACACAGGACTGCAGCAATGTTCATGAACCTACAGCAGCATTTCTATCGAGGACAGCACTTGCATCAAATTCTGACCCTACCACAAGAAAGTGGCAAGTAGGGGGAGGGAGAGACAGTCTGGTTTGCTTAAAAGGTAGTAAAACTGATAAGGGATCAGCATCAAATCCATGTAAGGAGAAAGCTGTCATTTATTACTTCCGTGTGTGACATGCTTAAACATTTTTCCAGAAACAAAGAGACTAAGGAAACAAAGTAAAAGTCAGGATCGATCCTGTGTGTTTCTCCTGGCATGACAGCACTCTAAGAAAACAGTTTTTCTGAACTCACGCCCAGCAACTTCAATGACCTTGATACAAATCTCTCAATCTTGGTACCCGGTCACTGGAGTTAGCAAGAATCTTAGTTTTTATCTGCAGAACTAGCAAGTTTCTAGTCCCATCTCGCTCACTGGAGCTGGAGGGTTGTTTAAAAAGGTGACTTGGTGAAGTTTAAAAAAAGCTACAAAAGACGAAAAAGAAGTGGGCAGATTAAAAACATGCGAGCAAATTACTTTAACTGCATGTTTTGACGGTATTTTTTAATTGTGGGAGGGAAGCCTTCCAGCCTAGGGACTGCTGGAAGGTGAAAATAGCTGAGCTGCTGCTGGGGACCACGCTTCTGTTGCGGGCTGTAACACACACCGTTCAGCTCTGCCTCCAACCAGAAAGCCGTGTCTGAATAGGTGACAGAGCTGCCACACTTCCATGTTTGCTGCCCCACAGGGATTTGGCCAACATGTGCCTTTGATGCCAATGCAAAGGAAAACCACTCCCAAATTAATCTGTGTAAATGTCACTCAGCAGCAATCTAAACTCTGCAGTAAAAGGAACAATTCTGATTTACTCTGCAAAAGCACAAGCATGACAAAGGGTAGTGCACTTAGCTGGAACTCATAAAAGACCACAAGTGACATTAACATCAAAGGTACACCTTTTCTCATAATCATGTCTACGTTTTTGGCAGCAGAAAGGGATATGGAAAATTGCTGGGGGAAAAACATTCCAGAATTAATATCCCAGAACCGGTATTTGTTAACATTTTGAACATCTTCCACACCGGGCACTTAGTGCTTTTCAACCTAGGAGACACATGAGCTTATTTCTAAACTGATTTTATTTGGAAAAGGTTAGATTAACCTGTTTTACTTTCTGCATGAATAGCCCCTTACAAGACTTCCTGTGATCAATCTTCCTCAACACCAGAAGAGCTCAGAGTTCTACAGGCAAGCAAGGCACGATGCATAGGCATAGGTTAGCAGTAACTACGTGTGTGACTTGACTGTGTTGTTTTTGCTTTAGTTTACAGAAATAAGGCCATTTTACTTATGTTTTCATGCATGCATATCTACTGGTGGAGGAATATCCCTGGGTGAGATTTCTTACATGATACCGGTTTGTGAAATAACTAGCTGAGTCTGCTGATGTTGGAAATACAGCCTTTTCCGAGTTCTTTTTCAGCGTATTTTTTTTTCTCATGCCTTTCTTGCAATAGGAGAGTTGCTCTGTCTCGTGCTTACGTCAGCCCAGAGGACCCTCCCAGACAGTCTGTGGAATCAGAGTGTAAGTTTCTTGGCACGTGTTTCATTTCTTTTAGACTTAGAAGCATCAGAAATGAAACTAAAATCTGTTTGCTCAGAAAATATATTCTTCTCTCGTTCCCCAGGAAACCTCAGCCTTATGCTACTCAGAGATGACTAGCACTCGGAGGAAAGCAAAGCAAAAATTTTGTAAAGCTGGCTTCTAAGCACATGAATGTTGATGCGAAAGTCATTTCAGTCTGATATACACATACCAAGGCAGTGCTCTAAATGTGTTGTCCAGATCATTAGAAAAACTAATTCTGAGAGACATAAATGATCTAATCCTCCATCACAAGCACTGGGAAAGAGCAAAGTCACAAGGAATGATGACACTTAAAATGACAAATAAAAAACATTCACTTAAAAGTAAATGTTCAATGGAAAAACTAGAAAGGCAAAGTTTGGGCTCACTAATTTCACATCATGAAACCTCAGACACCTAACTAAAATTCAGAAGCTGCTGGCCTCTATCATTCCTTCACTCGTTGAAGGTTTAACAGCAGATTGCAAGAGTTCTCATATTATTATAATGAAATTAATGCCTGAACCTATACATGAGTGTAATTTACCGCCCACACTGGGAAGTGTTTGCAGAAGGTGATTTACTGCAGGACCCCACCGGTCAGAGCGGATTCACTTTCACCGGTAGGTACAGGACTGTACGCGCTCCCGCAGTGCTGAGTTAAGAGTTGGGAGACACCAGTTCCGCGGGCAACGGGAAGTTTCTTTGCAGGTGAAGTGGAAACGAAATGGACCTGCTGACTGCCCTGCGTCCTCACCTCCGCTGGCCTGAGTCCTGGTGCCAGGTGGGCCCCTGCGCCGTCTGCCACCAGGGCGCTGCCGTCCCCTGCCCTCACCGCCCTGCCTCACCTGCTGTACACCAGGCACTCCATGTGGTTGATCTCCTTGTCGGAGCGGTAGCGGCTGTAGTCCTCCCACAGGTCCTTGATGGCCGTGACCGCCAAGATGAAGAGCACGGGGGCCAAGGCCAGCTCCGGCTGGAAGGCATTGACGGCTGGCACGAAGTTGAGGAGGGCGATGAACACAAAGTAGACGTTGGCCAGGCGGTGGAACTGCTCAAAGAGGTTCTTGGGCAGGAAGGACAATGCCGTGTACTTGGTGGTCTTGAGCCGGTTGCAGGCCAGGACCGTCCTCGTGGACTTCTCCGGCTCGGCCTCAGGTAACAGCAGGCTGGAGCGCACCAGCCGCGTNGGAGCGGCGCTTCCGCGCACAGCCTGCCCCGAGCGCCGGCCCGGCCCGTCCCGGCGCGCAGAGCCGGCACGGCACTCTGTCGGCGGCTTTTGACTTTGAGGTACGCGTGGGACAGGGAAAGAGGTTCAAGCGCAGAAAGAGAAAAGTCTCACTAAAGCGTCGGCGCTGCGCACTGGCCTTTATCCACGGTGCCCCAGCAGCAGCTGGCGGGAGTTTTTACCAGCTGACTGACGGCGAAACACTGAGTCCGTGTGCCACGTTTATACCCATCCCGTCCGTAGCCTGGGACTTCGAGCACGACATCTCCCGGCCCCTCACGGCTGTGGTATGCCGGCTCTGTTGGTGGCGGCCATGGTGCCTGGGACAACCCCGAGGTGGGAGCCAGAAAAATGAGGTTTCCGATGGAAAGCATTAGGCACTGCCACCCCCGCACACGCCCTGGCAGTGGTGTGCTGTAATGCACGTTTGCCTCTGTGGATTTTTCTATTCCCTTGTCCTAGGGTAGGTCTTACCGGCAAGGATTGGAAAATGCCAGTCTCTTGCTCTGTGGTTTACGTTCTGCGTTTTCTGGAGAAAGATACAGTTATGGGTCGTGATGGATAGACAAGAAATACAGACGAGAAGATAATTTAGAATTAAAGATTTAGTCTAAAATCACAAGTAAAGTAGTAAATAAATGCAGAGATTTAAAGAACAAATAATAAGAGAATAATTAAATTACTGCCACTAGGTGTGACATGAGCCTTTACAGCATCTCTTTAGGTTGGGATTTAGGAGCAGACCCTTTGGATATGAGATTCCGCAGGCAGCATGAAAGGTTGTGTCTAACCTGTAGCACAGATGGATTTTATGGTGGGACCCTTGGTCCTGATCCTGTGATATCCCAAGGTGGGATCATGCTGAGTACAAAAGCAAGCCCTTCATACCTGTCAGCATGTTTCTTGTCACAGAAAATAGGCATAGAGTATAAACATCTAGTCTTGATATGAGGTCAGGACAGGACTGGGGCATTTTCTGGGAAAGTACCTAGTCCCCCAACTCAGATGCTGCTGTGGCAAATTCCATGAAGACCAAGAAGTGAAAGCCTTTACCTGTTTTCATCCATCCTTCTCTCATTTGTGGTATGTTTGTAATTGCTCTTTAAAATGTCCAGTTAATTATGAGGCCTTTTCAGGCCTGAGGCACTATGTGAGTGCTAGTTCAGCACATTACCTGATCCTGGTACTGTGTGAAGCCACAAACCCTTTACCAATCTTGCTGTCTACTCTTCTGATGCTATTTCAAACTTAGCAGGGATTTCCCGGGTTTCTCAGCTCTTCAAATATAGAAACAACAAGGTTTTCATTAGTACAAGGGGAAAAGGAAAANCACGGCCCTAAGTTATCATCCTCCGCCGCCCGCCACGGCTCTCCTTTCCTCTTCCCCTGCGGGGGCGGGCGGAGGAGGGCTCTCTCGAACCCGCTCCTAGCCTCTCTGCCGGGACCTCTCTCGCTTTCCCCTCCTCCTCCTCCTCCTGGCCGGGGGGGGACGTGGGCAGGCGGCGAGCCGAGCCCTCCTCCCGCGGGCCT
>WBMY01004885.1:736680-766149 GCA_013397315.1 Donacobius atricapilla | reverse complement strand
TTTTTTTTTTTTTGGTTTTTTTTTGCATAGTCTGCTCCTTTGTTGATACGGGAAAAGTACAAAATTTTAAGAGAAAAAAAATAAGACAAATTAAAAAATCTCTCCCAATTTCAGTTTTCTGTAGGTCTTTTGCTTGGTTGGTTGTTTGTTTTCTTTCACTTGGGATTAACTTAAAAGGGACCTAGAATAAACAAATATCCTCTTTGTGTGCTTTGGAAATGCTGAAATGGGGAGAGGAGGACATTTTATCATTGTGCAATATTCCCATAAACTGACCTTCACCCATCCAAGGGCTCTTTGCAGGCAGCAGCCGATACTCCAGAAAGTGAATTGCTGGACTTTCTGCCACTGGCCGGCCAGCCTCTGCAGCCTGCCATTTGGTGGGTCTCTGGTTCACCCCAGGCCTCAAGGAGTTGTTCAGGCTTCATTTTCCCTCTAGACGGCCCTCCAACTTGTTTAGACAAATTAGAGGAGAAGCAAGTAGTATTTATTCCTTTCTCTTGTTAAAGCACATCACCTCTTAAAATAAACTGCTCATATCTTTATAAATGCCAGGTGACTCACAAATGGCTTGAGTATAGCACATCTGAGTGGAAAGATGGTGTGCACACCAGTGTTGTGGAGTAGTGAGAGCCTGTGCGGGGAGGAGAAGTAAACCAGTTGCTCAGTCACTGAGTCCACCACATAAAAATGGTGTGTAAATCATCAAAAAATGGTGTCTAGATCAGGTTTAGCACTGCATATTCAGCAAACTTTCAGTAACTGAAAGTAAATTAAGGGTTAGATAAGTAGCAGCATTAAGCTTTCAAACAGAGTGCTCAAGGCAAGGTAAGAAAAGACAATTCTCACATTCCCCTTAAGCTACTTGTTTAAGGAAAACACCTGTGTGAGTTTGGAGAGCCTAACCTCGGGTGAATTGTGCTTACACCTAGTGGTATTGGCCAAACCTGTGACACCAGATATCCCAAAATTGTCAGTTACAATCCCACAATTATAAGAAATGGTCTATAAGTCAGTGGGCTATACTTTAAAACCTGTTTTACTTGCATAGTTTTAGAGTGCTCAGGATTCACATTAACAAGATTTCTTCTGCAAAGCAGCAACAGGAGAGAAACTTAAAGATATTGACTAGAAGCTGAAAGTTTTTAAATAATTCCCATGGGCTGAGTTTTGTAAATAGATATAGCAGCAGAAAGACAACAAACAGTCGGGTGGGAGCCTCTGAAGAATTACACATTGGTTTGCTAAATTGTTTAGTCAAAAGCAGTTTAAAGCCTTTGTATTTGAGTATGTATTGGCGGAGTTAAATGCCACCCTTGGAAAGTTTTTCTATTAAAAACAGTAGAAAGTGTGCCACACCCCACTCGTCAAGAGCTGAAAAGCTCTTCTCATATCATTGACCCGGACTTTCTCTGTTGCTAGTAAATTGATTTTTAACTGATACAGGCAAGCTAAAGTATTGCAAGGCAGTGCCATGAGGAAAGGATGTGGCGCTCCTCTGCTTTCTGTGCAGTCGTGAGGAATCCAAAATTCTGGATATTTATACTAAATATGTACATATGTAAATATGTAATAAAAAATGTAATCCATGATAAATAAAAACAAGAGTTAACCTTACTTTAAAAAGCCTTTAAAACCTAGTGTTTGTTAGGGTTTTCTAGCCAAAAATTTTGTCAGTGTAGACACTCCCAAGAATTTAGTCCTTCCTTTCTATTTGCAAATAAAACTGTGCACAAAAGGTTTGAGAAAGCACGCATGTTTGTATCTAAACTCATATCTGACCTGTCCCTGCCCACGCAGTCCAAGTATGTGATGTTGGAAATTAGAGGCAGGGAGGCAGCAAATTCAGCTTTCAACTGGTACAAAATATGCATGTACAAATCTGGCTCTATCTTTTGAGTACAAAAGGACAAGTATGTTGCTTTTGTGGTCAACTGCAGTACTCCTGCATCTCCTTTTTCGGAGACTTGTGGAGGAAAGGAGGTGGAAGGAAATTGGCTTTAAATCACTCTGGATGATGGCTGGATCCTACAAAGTATCACCCTCAAGAAACAGAAGCAAACTGTTTTGAAAAGGCAGAGGAGCCAAGAGCCAAAGAATAGATTTACCAGATAACCTGAGCTAAAATGTGGACTCTTTACTAAACTAAAATGTGGACTCTTAACAGTTTTTCAGGGTCATTCGGGCAAAGCACTAAACCCAGATCTCTGCGGATTGCTCTGTGCTCTAATTGCTCCCTGCACCCACTAATGTCTCCTTCCCATCCAGAGCTCTTCCTTTGTTGTCGCATGTTTTTTCTGAGTGTCCTTCATCTCACTGCATTTTGCTTGGTATCTGCTCCTTTGTTTCTCGTGCCATTAACCTGAATCCAGCCTCTGATGCCCAATATCTCTTGAATTTCAAGCTCTCTCCGGAGTCTTTCGCAGTGCCTGATCCTTTTTTTTCAGCTGTGCACATTTTCTTCAGATCAAAGACTAAAACTGAAAAAGGAGAGATGTTCTAAGCACACTTATGCTGATAATATGCCTAGTGAGCTCCTTGATAGCCTGGGCCACTAAAAGCTGAGCCTTAAGGTATGACACTGCCTTTTAGGCTAGAAGGACCTATAGGCTTTTCTGGCCCAAGATACTATATTAAAATGGCCTTTTAGATGCCACACATGCTAAAGATTGAAATAATTATTGAACTGTTATGTGAACAGGCTGGTTGCTTTGAGACGAGATAACCAGTTTTATTCCTCTTCTCAGGGTCATCAGCCCTGATTACATTGGAACTATTGTTTGTGGCATGGGGTTTTGTCAGTATGCAAGAATCATAACATCAACCAAAAAATGACTTTAGCCTGATGGTTGTGTGAAACAATTGGAAAGTGTCATCCACCTGAATACTAAGTGTGGGCCTGATATTTCTGAGTCTGAGAGATTTTAGCCTGCTAGCAGGCTAAAATCTCTCAGACTCAGAAGTATCAGGCCCACAGCTAAGGATGAAAACACCATAGACGAAGAGATAAGATCACATGTACATTTCTCTTATAATAACTCATGATTCGACTTGACATGGTTTTTGAAAGGTTGGCATTACCATTATTCCATTTTAACAATTAGCTTCTTCTTATCATAAGAAAGTGAAGCAAACCTAATTTTAACATAGTCTAATTTACTAGGCCATTTTTGTAATATTTATATGATCCTAAAATAAAGATTTCCCATGTTGGATATTGCCAGAAACATCTATCAAATTACTTGTGATTCTCCTTTGGTCCAGAGGACCTAATTTAATATTAACGAGCTTTGTATTATGGATCCACCCAGAGGCCTTAGTCAGAATCTAGGACTTTAAGAACTATAAAAATAACTGTAAAGGCATGGTACCACACATCAGACAAAATCTGTTCTGCCCTTTGCAGATGAGACGTATCCCATCTGGCTTCCTGTAAAGGGGACAGGCATACATGTTTTGAACAAGCAGAAAGAAGGCAAGAAGCTTTCAGTGTGAACAGCCTGCTGAAAATGCCAGAATTTGATGAGGTGAGACAGCAGCCAAAATGGCATTATTCCTCATTTCCTTCTAGTCTGCAGGAGATATGTAGATACACACAGACATGTGCATCCACATGCACATGCACATACAGAAGCATGTATATGTGTGTGTGTTTATGTATATATACACCACGAGCAATCTCATAGAATTATAGAATGGCTTGGGTTGGAAGGGACCTTAAAGATCATCTAGTTCTAATCTCACCATCATGGGCAAGGATGCCACCCACAAGAAGAGGTTGCTCATCTGCCAGGGATGAGGCATGCACAGCTTCTCTGGGCAACCTGTCCCAGCGCCTCTGAGTAAAGAATTTCTTTCTAACACCTAATCTCTTGTGTTTTAGTTTTAACCACTACCTCATGTTCTTTCAATATCTGCCCATGTAAGAAGTTACTGTCTCTGTTTTTTATAAATCCCCTTTAAGTACTGGAACAATCCAATGAGGTCTCCCCAGAGCATTCTCTTCTCCAGAATGATCGACCACAACTGTCTCATGCTGACTTTTTAGAAGAGATGCTCCAGCCCTCTGGTTATCTTCATGCCCTTCTCTGGTCCTATTCAAGCAGATCCATGTCTTTCTTGTAATGAGGACTCACTCCAGAGCTGGACACAGTCTTCCAGGTGGGGTCTCACACGAGTGGAGTAGAGGAGCAGAATCACCTCTCTTGACCTGTTGGCCCCACCTCCTTTAGTTCAGCCCAGAATGTGGTTGACTTTCATATTGACAGGTGCATATTGACTGGTCATGTCCAGTTTTTTTCTCCACCAGAACCCCCAAGTTGTTCTCTGCTTTCAATAAATTCTCCCAGTCTGTACTCATCTCTGGGATTGCTCTGATCCTGATGCAGCACCTTTCACTTGACCTTGTTGAACCTCAGGAGGTTCTTATGGGCCCACTTCTCAAGGTTTTCCAGGTCCCTCAGGATGGCTTCTCCTCCTTCAGTCATGTCAACTGTACCACTCAACTTCGTGTCACCTTGGTGACTCAATCTCACTATCCATGTAATTGATGAAGATATTGAAGAACACTGGTCCCAAGACAGAGCCCTGGGGGACCAGTCACTGACCCATCACTGACTTCCACCTGGATACAGAGCCATTGAGTACAACTCTGTCTACATCCAGAAAAATCCCACTCCTTTCTTTCTCAACAGGTAGAGAGGAGAGCAGGAGCCATGTGAGAAAGAGTCATGTCCAGTGTTGCAGCACTAAGGGAAGTTGATCTTGTTCAGGGCCTGAGCAGCCCTGCTGGACTTTTTCTGTGCAAAGGTAAGACATTATTGAGGAACAACTTCTACCTTTTGGAAGCGAGAGCAGTGCTACCTAGCAAGCCTCTCACATTCTGCATACATTTCACTGAAATATATTTCCCATCCAGCATTCCCCAAGGGCACCTGATTCTCGCATCCTGCCAGGTACATGTTGCAGGATCTGCTCCACCACACCCAGCTGTTCAGTCTGATGAGGGATTCATAGAGGCTGTCTGGTGTGTAAGGGGCTGGAGGAGGAAGGAGGCTACAACACTGTGGAATGCATACCTTTAATTGGTGTTTTGTGTGGAAAGAAGCCTGTTCAGAGAGTAGAGAGCTGTCATGTCCTTTCCTCCACCTCCTGAACAGCTGTGTCCATTCTATGACTCTGTTCACATGCAGATCCCTGCCAAATGAGCCAACTGGCCTGTTAAGCCACAGGACTGGCAGATTTGGAAATTGCTAGTACTGTATAATAAACTGTAGAAAAAGCTAACCAGGGTGTACGACAGCTGTAAATTAAAGACATAAAGCATTCAGGTATCTGTAGTTAGCTTGTAAGCATGATAGTGAAAAATACCACTTTGCAAATGCTTAATAACTAGTAATGTTTGAGATGTGAGGAATAGCCATACAGAGCCATTGATCAGCATTTAGAGCTTTCAGATCTGCACGTTTCCCCTGGTAATCTCAAATAACTGAAAAAGGGCTGCCACTGTTGGTGGAGAAAGACTGCTACTTCTAGGACACCAAGAACATCCCAAAATATGTCAGTAAGTAAATGGATCAGTGAAGCCCATGCTCAAAAAAGCACTTCATTTTCCACTGACTGTAGAAGTCATAAGTGATTAATGCAGAGGAAGGTGTTTTCTTGGTGGTATACAAAGGTAGGCAAAGTAAACTTGCTCCTTTAATATCTTGCCCAAGCCAGTCCACAGCAGAACAACCAACACGCTGTTGTGAAAGACAAGGTTGAAATGGATGGCGCACTCACAATTCAAGATGAGTGCAGGAGAAACCCCAGCCATGGAAGAATCCCGTGGCCACTCAGCTGCGCCTGGCACACCAGCCAAAAATTTTAACACACAGTGGCAAGTTGTCCCCTTAAGCAGTGGGAAATCAGAGACAGCTCTTTACCTACTTAACCTTCCCACTCGCAGGAATATTTTTTTTTAATTTCCAAGGCATTTACAGGGGGAAATCCATAAGCATTGCTTCAGTTCATCAACTAACATACACAGGGACACTGCAGAAGAGGAAATGCAGGAAAACCTAGTAATTAACTGCAGGAGTAAAAGCAGTCATGCTATTTATAGAAACTGCAGTTTGTGAGGAAATGAAAGCTAATATCCTTACTGCGGTGCTACCAACTCTTGCTATTTCATGGTGAGTCTCACAGTATTTATTGCTTTTTCTTAAAGCTAAATATCCTTGTATAATGGGATCTTGCAACCATCTCAGCTTGCTAAGGCAAAAAACACGGTTGGAAAAAACTCGAATGTGGGAACCCCAGAAGCAGAAAATAAAGAGGAGAATATAAAAAGACTTAGGATAATGTTTTTGGAAACACTGTGATTCTTAAAGCAATTCTATGACTTTTTAAAATCCTGGTAATTTTTAACACCTAGGACTTGGAAGTGATTCTATTTGTACAGGAGCTGCTGTGGGATTTCCTGTATGCATGAAGTCAAACCATATTTCACATCTCTCTAAAAAGAAAATACTGTCTCAGGATATTGTTCCTGAATGCCAAATTTGGTGTCTCTTCAAATTATGAGATATTTAATGACTCATCATGTTTATATTTTGCTATATCTGGATTTCTTAAAAAACTTTGCCCCAAAAGCTAATTAAAGATGCTGGAATGAGCTTTTACAAGAATTTGTCTGAGGAGAGCTTGCTGTGCCTTCACTGGAGAATTAACAAAGGGAAGCTGGGGTTCTTCTACTGTTTGGTTGTTAGTCAGGATTGCTTGAAGAGAAAGTTGTGCAAGCCAATGTTTTCTTGCTGGCTAGTCACTAGAGTCAGATTTGCCTCTGGATTTTGTGACTCTGCACGGCAAAACAAGACTTCCATTCAGCTCAGATGCCGGGTATGCAGAGAAAAGAAGTGGCTGCAGGCTCTTACTCCTTCTGGGAAGGCGAGTGCTGCTTTCAGTCTGCTGAAGGTCTAGGGCAGCGCTGATTGATTGTCTCTTACCTAGAGCTGACTCAGAATGGCCAGGCTTAGTACAAAATGGTGTAAATGGGCTGTAAACAACGAGATTTGAAAAGAAAAGGAAGAAAAAACCTCAACAGCAGGAGAGTGAAAGGGTGACTTTCCCGCCTTTGGGGGACTCATCTGTAAGTAGAACTGATTGGAAAAAAATCTGGCTCATTGAGCTTGACTGCTTTGTTGGAAATCTAGTAGCCTGGAGAGCTTTCGCTGAAATTAAAGCAGCATTTTCAGTGGTACCCGCTGGGTTTGTCAGGAGTCTTGTGATACTGCCTAAGGGGGGTGTTTCCCAGTCTGCTTTTCCACTTGCCCCGACAGCAAGGGATGCCCTAATTTATGGGATCCCTGACTCTGCAGCACTCATCTTGGTAGCTGAGGCTTTTCTAGCTGCCCTGGAAGCTTGCAGGCTTCTTAATGTGTCTGCTAGTATCACTAGAGAAACTGGAAAATGCATATTTTAGTAATTCACATTCTGAAAAATATTTCAAGCGAAGCAGTGCTTTGGGATTAGTTCAGACTATGCATAAAATAATATAGTCCAGAGTAGAAAATTACTTGTAATAGAGCAACACAAGCTTCTGACTAGTCCTGTTTTTAATCCTTGTGTCCAAATTCATGGCTGAATGCCAAGATCCAAACATACAGTTGTTTGATACGTACTTTAGGGGCACTGTGATGTATATCGAACTTACTGTCTCTGTTTAAACTGTATGCCACTGACCATAAGGATAACTCATACTTTTGGCCTACTAAAATTAAGGAACTTAAGTGGAGACTTGCTTTTAACAACAATCTAACCAGGTGTTTCTGCAATGCTAGAGTAGATCTGATCTGACTTCTACTGAAGTGGGTAGAGAGACCAATTCCACCTGACAAATTCCCTATAATTTCCCAACAAATTAAAAACCTATAAAGATTCAGAGAATCTCGTTATTTGGTTTTTGGTGGTTTGTTTGGGTCTTTTTCCTGGTGTGATCTTCTGTATGTAGTGACTGTTCTGTGGACCTCTCTATGATGTAGCAACCAATAGCTAGTCAAGGTTGTATGACAGCGGAGTGCACGTAAGCATTAGTTATATCAGGGAATGCATATCACACAAACAGCTGAAAGATGACTTCTAATTCAGCATTCACTAATGCAGTAAATTTTAAGACTGTATTAGACTTGTATATGTTAAAATGGGAGGGGAGGCTTTTTATAATCAACTAGCTTTTGCTGTGTTTGGAGAAACAGAGGATTAGTGCTGGCTCTCTTCTGATCTGGAAGAACTCTCAGTGGTGGAAAAAAAATTATATTCCTTCCACCCTGTTGTTCAGAAGCTGAGAGTTCCAACCAGTTCCCCATAACAGTGCTTCCATGGTGCTGTGCTGGTTTATTGACTTGAGAAGTTGCTGTTTCTGCTTTGTCAGCGGTGTCAGTGATCCATGTTTCTTTCCTTTCCCTGCTTACTCTTCCCTGCTGGCCTTAATTTAAACAGGTTTTTGTTGTCTTTGTTTTTTGTATTATCAGGTAACACTACTAATCCTTACCTGAATGAGAGTGATCATAAATAGGCTATATATATAATATATAGCACCCACCATATGTGCACAATATAAACACATGCATGTGCACCCATTGTATTGCACAGTCTGTGTGGACACACACTGGACCAATCCCTGCAAAGTGTACAGGGTGACTTTTGATGTAGTACAGAGATGTAGTAATCTGCTGTGTGTAGTGATTATATTGTAATCTGAGAGATTTCTGTAGCCAGTTGTGGTCTTCTAGTAATTTAGTTACATTCGTCAAGCAAAAGCTATTACTTCATACTGCAACTCAAGCTCCTGTACGCCTTGCTTGCAAGAAAAACAGGGGACGTGAGATAATGTTTTAAATAAATAAGATGTGGAAAACCAGAAGGAATGCCAGTGAAAGGGTGGTGCATCAACAGTAGTTAGGAGAAATCTGAAGAGCAGTCAGCATAATAAATTTAAAGGGTGGAGGAGAACTGCAATAGCAACACAATGTTTTGATCAAAATAAAGCAATTTTTATGTGTAATGAAGCACTAGCCCATGATTTTTAAAGACCGATGCATTCAACAACCACAGGCTGCCTTTCAAGTTTATAGGCTACAAAGAAAGTATATAGTTTGTAATTCTCTTTCAACAAAACACAGATAGCTAATACAGCAATGAAAAACAGACTTAAAAAAAAAAGAACAACCAACCCTGGCGAGTACTGTTTATTCTGTTTATTCTTGATTTGTTGATTTTTTAATCCACTATTACTCACTCTCTGCTTGGTTACAACATGAAAATCTCTCTGCTCTTCTGCATTCTGACCCTCCTTTCCTGCTCCTCTAACTCCCTTTTTCCTAACACAGACCTTGGCCAGCAGCATGACAAACTCTTGCCAGGTATGTGCATCAACCAGGGGAGTGCTGAAGTGTGATCTGCAGCCAGCACAGCTGTGCCAGCAAGAATCCCCTAGTATGGATTAAGACATATCAGCAAAAGTGCTCTTTTACAGGATGATTTTTTTTTTTCCTCAAAAGGTCTGCAACAAGCTCTATCAGCAGAAGTGAAGTTTTGCCAGTCTAACGTGTAACTGAAGTATGAACACTGTGCCCAAATGTAGCCTATCGACACCAAGCTGCCTCATGCAGCCCTTGGCATAAATTTGGCTTTCTGCACTTCAGAGGTTAATAAGAATATCTCCTAAACTCATACTATGGCCTTGGCTCTCTGCCCTCTTCCTCACTCACTCTCCTGCTTTGGCCTGTATCATTCCTCTCAAACTTATCCAAGTTTTTGAATTTCATCTCATCACCATTTATTCTGTGTACTCTGATTGTTATTGTTACATTCTCCACACACATTTTGGTACTCCCTGCCTGCCCTTAGAAAATTATTTTCCTATTTCCTAGATATGAGCATATTTGTATCAGACTGCTAATGCAAGGCATATAAAAGTGAATCTTTTTGTTCCCTAAGCTACCATAATGTACAGAAGAAAATTAGCACATTTGAGTCTTCTTTTTATTTGTCATCTAGTACTTGGGATGTTGGAACTTATTTCCATGCAATCAGTTCTAAATTCCCGCTTTAGTGTTTATATGAAAACTGGTATTCTCCAATAGTAATACAATCTGAGTATTCGGGGGCTTAAGGATTATTATTTTTCATCACCTGTCATTTACAGAACAAACTGGTTCAAATCCTACAGCACTTATTTGTTCTCTGCCTAAAACCAGTGAAAACCACCTAATCCCTCTTCAGCTTCCAAAGCTATGTCAAGACAGGGAGTGGCAAGAGGAAGCTCCCAGACTCGAGCTGCAGTTCCACTGCTGGTGCCTGTTTATATTGAAATGATCAACAATTTAGACAATGCCACTGGAGCTGAAGAGGTACCCTCCAGCTTCAGTGCTGAGAAACCATTCACCACAGGGGAGCTGATTTGAGTTGGAAAAGATGTCTTGTTTCTATCAGAGGGACAGAGGAGCTTCTGGTTCTGCTGTGCATGCAGAGTGAGCCTGAGGGGTTACACTTGGGCTGGCATACTGAGGATTTAACATCTAAGGGAGGATCTAATAACCCAGAAAGTAAAGAGTGTTTCATAAAGGGGGTTCAACTATTGTCATGCCACGGTAGTCACTGACTGCCAGGCCTGAAATCCTACCTTTTAGCAGGTGTGCATGAAGCCTTGAACTTTTTCTGGGAAACCAGGAACTTACATGAGAATACGTTATGTAAATATCAAGTGACTCAGTTTGACTGATGCAATCCTTCATGCAGAACTCTGTGATCCTTGACTCCTCCATACTTAAAAACAAAGCAGAATTAAACCACAGACACATAATCACTTGGATTTTTAGTTCAGTTTTTGGTCCCAAATATTGTTTTGGTTGGTGACACCTACCAATCTTTCAGGCAATGTTTGGCCAATGGTTTGGAGCCTAATGTGAACCAGATATTTGGGAGGGGATTATTAAAGAGACAGCTTAGCTCTTCAAGAGCGTATACTACTATCCTAATAGTCTGCAGAGATTGGGCCCTGACATATTTTATTGATTATTATACAAGTAGCCTCTGAGGCTGAATTTTTGTCCTTTTGCACTTCTGTTTAACCCATGAGTTTTATGTCTTTCATTATTATTCTCTTCTTCACCTAATTTTCTTTGTCCACACAGTGAACAAAGAAACTAATTTTTCTTACCTGCAGAGAACTTTACCCTAATTCTCATGTCCATATAACACTCAGCAGAATTAGGTAGTGCTTTAACTCCTGGCAGATACCTGCCTCTCAAAGAATAAAGAAAGTTCAGGATGCACTTGCTGATCTTTTGTAGGACAAACCAGTCCTTGAATCTCTTTGCCAATAGAATATTCTTTGCAGCTCATTGACCATCAAACAAAAAGGCCACTACTGTACTTCATTTTCACATCCTCAACAAATTGTGGCACAGTTAGGAACTCATCTCTCTGCTCCAGATATTTCTCTCCACTTGCTTCCCACTATATAAAATTCTCTCTCTTTTTTTTTTTTCCTCTAGTGGTGGTTTCATTCACCTTTCATAAAACTTTAGGTGGGATTTATTTGGTTGCCCTGCAAATTAAAGAGTCCAAAAGATCCCAGGAGAAGGTCAAAATAAAGCTTTGAGCTGGTATTTAATTAGCATTTATCAACAAACAGATTTTAAAGCAAATATTAGTACAGGCCTACTAATAAAGGGAAGTGTTTGTGTAGTGTCACTCCCACTCATTTTCACCTTGAGGTATTTTAGGAATTGATGACCTGGAAAAGTGAGCAAGCGGTAAGTACTGTACAGACTGTGGGCAGTAGGAAAAACTCTTTGTCTAAATTCAGTGTTGTGACAACTTTGTGATAGAGACACCAGGCCCTGGTGTCCTTGGAGTGTAGGTGGGTGAGTGAGTCACTTATTGCTGTCCTGACATGCCATAAAGTAGGTGGCTGTTCTCTGTTGTCAGAGTATGGTCCTTCAATTTTTATTCAGTGAGAGACATCAACATTTTAAATTGATTTATTTTGGCTCACACTTGAATAACTAGTGTCATTTTTCATTCTGAGCAAGGAGCTTCTTAAAAACAATATACTTTAGACCTGTCTATGGCCATTTACCAGTTCCATAGTCTTGAACCATTCTGTCTGCTTTAAAACCGTGCAAGGTGTCTGAATGCAGATGATATGTCTGGAAGCAAAATTGCAGTGAAAAACTACCTTCGACAAATGCTCTGCTATAACTGTCTTTTATTACTGTTTATGCTTCCTATGACAGAAGCCGTGCATAGGAAAAGATACAGAAAAAATGAGTAAGTAGCACTATGGTTAATGTGCTTATCTTATTTCAGACATCATTTCCTCAGAAGACTAGAAAAATGTGCAGATGGAAGAAACCTGGCATTTCTGCTATCTAAATGGGAGTTTAACTCTGGGTTCCCTGAAATGGTTTTAGTTAATTGTGAAAATCTGTCAGAATTGTTAGCACATTATATTGAAAGAAACATCAGAATTTCTAGTTGCCTCCAGTGAGGTGCTGCAGAGCCTGTAGTCCTTTTGCTTAGGAGCAAATGACTAAATGATTTCCAGAGGTCCCTTCCAACCCCAACTGTTCTGTGATTCTGTGAAATACTGCCCACTAACAAACATATAGCTGAGGGGGGCTGTTGCGGGCTGTTAATAAGGATTAATAAGGGCTGTTCCAGAAGGATTCATTAACTGAAGGTCTCCTGTTACCTTTATCAAAAATTAAATACTCATCCACACTAACAGATATTTCTGCTACAAACCCAGATTCTTAATTTTTTGACAGGCTGGACAAACCTGCTGAAAATGTAGGACAAAGTCCTAAAAATGTCTGAATCATTAGCATCCAAACCAGCCAGTCACAGTATGACAGATTGAAGGACCTGTAGTCAAGCTGAAAAATACTTGTTCAAAACTTCTTTCTGTGAGTCCTCCCTCCTCACTGTGCTGTTAGGAAGGTGAGTGCAGACCCCAAAAGCAGCACCCATTCTGCAGCCCTAGCAAGTTTCAGATTCGGTAACTGTTTATCTGGCTTTGGGGTAATTTTTCCTCCTCTTCTTAGGGAAGGAAGAATTCATATTATACTAACTTTATCCTCCATATTTTGTTCAATAGAGAACTTTCCTTGGATATGCCCAGTTGCAGACCCATTTCTGTATTTCAGCCAGCACAACCTGGGCTAGGAGCTGCTTGGCCTTGTTCCAAAGTGGACAGGCCTTTCCCTGTTCCCTAGATACACATCTCTGCTGCACTGGCATCCTGGTCCTCAAGGGCTGCAGGCACAGCTACTACCCCATAACATATCCAGCCTTCCCTGTGCAGTCTTTTTTTTCTCTTCCATTTCTTCCTTCCAGCTCTCTTGTTTTACTTACCATGTACCATAGGCATTTCACTCACCATCATCAATTCAACCCTAGCCATGGGTAGTTTGCTTCTCACTGAAGGCTGCAAGCATCTGGCCTCCTTTGCTTTCTTTCTCATGGTTCCTGTTTTTCTTGCACTCAAGAGAGTTCACTTTGTTCCTCCTTTTCAGAAGAAAAGGCCCCTGACAACTTGTACCTACACACCTATTCTTCCTAATACTGTTATCTCAGCTTACAGCCTTAAAAACCATAGTTAAATGGGTCTGTCTTCGAAAGATATGGGCAAATTTGAGTTTCGTACAAGAAGTCAAAACACCATTAATGCTAATAGATTTATACCATAGAAAAATTAGTTTAAATTGCCTGTTTCTCATTTAAAATAACCATCCAGAATAGATGTGCACTCTGTCCAGCTACACAGCTCATTCATCCTCATTGCCTGTCTCATGTGGCAGAATGTTCTTTTTAAAGATTTCAGTAATAAAAAAATGTTTCCATTTCTAGCAATACTCCATTGTTTGCAAGTTTGGACAATTCAGCATACTTTTGGTAGGTTTCTAAGGATTAGTTCCTGCATTCTGCATGCTTATTTTAGTAAAAAAGATTGCTTATGCATATTTACTAAGTTATAGCTGAATTTGCTGCTAGATATAAATCCCTCTAAATACACTATTACTTTGAAAATGAGCAATGTAGAGAATAGTATGTATAGTGAATATTTAAAGTTTTACTCCAGTTTTTTGGTCAAAAACTAAGAGTGAAAATAGATGGCATTTGGAATAGAATTAGCAAATTACATTATATTTTGAATTGAAAGTATAGCTTTCTTATCTTTCCAGGATCCAATGTGGCAAATCTGATAATGAAACTGCCTCATTTTCTGATACTTCTTAAACATTTCCTTCACTTGTAAAAAATGCATGTGATTTTTAAAAATCAGTTTAGTGATCAGGTGAGTTACATGCATACAGAATTAAGAAAAATTATTATTATTATTATTAAAAAATTGTTCAATTCATTGGCTACCCCAGATTCAAGATCAAGCTTTGCCAGCAACCTGCCTGTCTCAAGGACAGCAGGGTATTGCATAGCGTTCACCAAGAAACAGAGTTTTTTGGATTGTGGTTGAATACTTCTGTTCAAGGAAGTTTCCAAGAAGTCTGCTTTTAAGCTAGGTGAATTGGGTATTCTGCCTTTCACGTTCTGAACCTAATCCTTCCCACACGCCATAGTGGACAAGGTTTTATAGAACAATTGTAGAGGTTTATAAGAGTTTTTTCCCCTTGTTTTCATTATGGATCTCTCTGAGGATGGATGTCCTTGCTCTATCACTAGTGACAGGGTCTACCAGGGCTGGGTCGTCTTCCTGTCCCACCAGTTCTTGACTTCATCTGTTTCCTAATTAGCTCCTTGGGTGTTACCTGGTATGGGGATCACCTCTCACTGTAGATGAATTCAATAGCATATTGCACAAAGGGTCCCTAATCTTCCTCAGTACCACCAGTTTGCATTTCAGCACCATCAGCCTTTTATTTAAGACGAAGCCACGGTTACTGCTAGAGCCTGTGGTGGCTCATGTTTGTACACGGCACTCTTCTGTGACATTTGTGCTCCTTCTTCCTTCCTTCCCCAGCCTCTTGTCCCTGTTCCTTTGATGTAGATCACCTGCCCCAAAACTGAGATGTCTGAGCAGTGCATGTGAGCTTCAACAGAAGCCTGGTCATGTAACTCAGCCCCCTCACCTCGCAGCAGCTGCCCTTATCTTGATCTATCAGGGAAGATCTTGGTGCTTTCTTCTCCTAACCAGCCTCAGCAGAGAGGTGGTGGCAAGCACTGGAGACAAGATGGGGTGGGAACACCTCAGGGATCACCTGTCTGCTACCTAAGCTCTATGAAATAGCTTTCATCAGTGTTTGTACTGCATCTAGTCTGGAGGCAGCACATGGAGCAGCAGAACTTCAGAGTTTCATGCAGCTACAACAGCAAATCTGCTTTTGGCCAATGCAAACCAATGGTTTGTTACCTGTAAACATGAGAAGAAAAATGCAGAAGAGAGTTTCTTCTTGTCCTTCCATGCTTCTTGGTGGATGCTAAGAATTGTAAACATAGACTACATGGATAATTTCTGGAAAAAAACCAAACAAACCTCAAAACCACTCCTAGAGCAACCAAACAACAAAAAACCCCACAACAGAAAGTATATACTCTAAGTCAGTGCAAGCTAATAATGGCAACTCTATGCCAAGCTGTCATAAGCCCCAGAGTGAGCATGCACAGCTTCGGGGAAAAGGACCTGTGGTGAGTGTTTCTGTCTTGCAGCTATCTCCCTGGCTGACATGCCATAGCAGTGTGCAATTGTGATTGAAGCCATGAATAAAAATCTCTTTCCTCCCCATGTCTTATGTTATGTGAAGCAAGGTGGCAACCCAGAGCTAACCTCATGGGCCCCTGGGGAGGTCAGGCTGATGAGGTCAGATAATGATGAGAATTCATATTTGCTGTAATTGTGATTTATTTCTTGTGTAAAATTCACTCATCTCAATAAAGATGCACAGCTATTGTTGAACCTACATAAACTGTTTCATGCTCATCAATAAAATGGTATGGGGGGCATGTGGTGAATGTCGCTTCTCTGGAACTAGTTCAGTATTTAATTCCTGCTAATGTACACTGTGAGATTGTGTCTAATTCAATTTGCAAAAATGTAAAGTGCCATTTAAAGGGAACTCATATATGGTTAGATGAATGTGTAACCCAGATGCCTCTGTAATTCCTTTCAATGTCATTAATTTGATATTCTGAATTATTATTTACAGACTAGCTCCATATAAAAGAGAATAAACCTCAGAAAAGTAACCACAGTAAGTGCTTTTAGGAGTTTGGTTTTTTCTGTACAGTAGCACTGAGGAATGCTGATGGCTCTTCATATCTTGTCTTCAGCCTTGTAACTTCACAAATATCATTACACAGAAATATCATGCACTGACAAATAATAAAAACACCACACCCAAGAATACCCAGGGAAATTACTGAGATTTATTTTATTTACTTAGTTATCACTGTAGTTCAATGAGTGTCAGAATCAGTAGTAGTGAAGTCAAGAGACTTAAGGTCTCAATGTATCACAAGCGTAACTGTAAAGTAGTGTATTGGTATTACAGCTTGGCCTCTGAAAGTCCTTTTTTAACTATGTTCTGTAACTTGATGCATGTGTGGTCATCCAAGTTCCTGCAAGATCAAGCAGACTACAAAACCCAACCCAACCTTTTCTTCAGCTGATCAATTTGATACAGGGAACAAGGGTGCCATTTTTACATTCCCAAGTAATGTAAAAATGCAAAAGTAAACGGTTTTGAAATCTTTCTCTGCATTTAGCTTTCTGTATTTTATTTCCCTGGAGGCAATATAGCTTTAACTGACTGTATACATCCCATTCAGCTGGATTAGTCTTAAATCTGACTATTATTAATGAACTTGAACTCATAGTGTGATGTAGTCACAAAATGGGCTCAGACAGCAGCAAACTCACCCTCATGTGCAGCAAACAAGTCAAATGAGCAGCAAAAATATGCTAAGGGTATACCCGGGTTAGTTATAAACACTGATATATTAAAATTATAGAAATGCTCCTCAGAAATTCTAGAACAATTTCTCCTCTTGCATCCAGTGGTGTGTACTATCACTGGAAGAGGTTGGTTAAAATGCATTCATAGAACAAAACAGTTGATCCTCAGGAAATGACACCTACACAGGATGCATTGCTGAGAATTTTTACTTTGGATTAGTTCTACCCTTGCCCCTGGTCTGGGCCACAGTGGGCCATAGTGATATGACAGAAAAAGCATGGTTGGAGGAGATAGCCAGGAGATCAGCACCAAAAGCACACTTTGGATCTGAACTGCCAGTGTAGGTGCACTCCTGAGGCCCATTGAACAAGGAGCTTCCCAGAAATTAAATCTGTGCATGGGAAGCTCAGCTGTGGCACTGGAGTTTCCCAGGAATTAAGAGTGGGACAGATTGGTTGGTTTGAAGTCAAAATGTAAATAACAGGCATGAAAAGCAGCCAAAGAATGTGCAAGAGCATAGAAGACAGTAACAAAACAAGTCTTAGGTAAGGTACTCAGAAATAATGAAAAATATATGGGGGAAACCTAAAGGCAAAGGAAATACTTTCCTTAACAATTATGTTATTGTCCTCAGAAAGACATACTCGTTTAGAAAAATCCTGTAAAAAAATCCAAACCATTAAATGAAAAGGCTCCACCTACCCATAAAAAACCTATAGCACTTTTTCTTTACATGGCATATCTGAGTGCAGAACTTGTGAACATAGATTCTGTTGAACATTTTTTGTGTAGTTTGTCCCTCATTAAGTGGTAAGCACTGGGGAAGGAAATGAGCCTTATCTGGTTTGCTACCCGCCTAACCATTATCAGGTGGCATCAGGTAAAGAAATGAGCCTGAAAGAGTGAAGGATAGGTGCAGATGCTGGAATGCAGTGAGGTCAAAGAAGTCACACGGATGGATGAAAGGAGTGACAAATTTTCTTAATGCCTGTTTTCAAAGGAGCAGCTCTAGCAGCAGGAGGAGCAGCAAAGCGTGCGTCGCCAGAGGAGTTGTGTCTCATGGTTGGATTCTCAGGTGTCTAATAAAGTAGAAGCAGTGAGCTGAGTTTTTTTCTCTCAGGTGGGCTATTCATAATATTTATCAGTGCAATTTCCCGTGATTGATGGCTAGTGCTAATGCCAGGGGCCTCTCCTCGATTACTGTGTTTTTAGCAATCACTCCCTTTACTTGTTAGGCTACTCCCATAAAAACTGGTTTGGTCTTAGTATTGCTGTGGTTTTGATCTTCATATCAAATTTGATTGAAATAATTAAATGATTTGGGAATTAGTGTGTTGGAGGGTGGTGTAGTGGAGTTAAGGAACAAGGGGATACACAGGACCAAACAGTCTAATACAACAAGATTGTGAAGATTTTTTTTCTCCTTTAGAAACCAGGCTGAAAAAATAGATAGTAACAAGGTCTAAAAGAACATGATTTCTAGATTCTTTTCATTTTTGATTTTAATTCAGTTACTAGAGATTGAATGAAAAATTAAGAGTGCCACCCAAAAAATGTGCAGCTGCTGCATGTCATTTTTTGAGTGTTTTGCATTAATTTTTTTTATCCGGAGTTCGATAAAGGAGGTGAGTTTATCTGCCTCCCCCTTTGCATTCCTCATAGAAATCTGATAGTGCATCTTTAAATGATATATTTTGAACAAGAGGAGGAGGCTGCTGCCATGGCACTGGGAACTGAAGAAGAAAATACCTGCTTGACTGAGCTGCCCTTTTCATCCAGAGTAGTGTGAGACAAACTCACTGAATCAAAGCCTGAGCTCCAGATGCCTTGTACAGTTGGAGATGGCCTCCTGCCAATGAGTTTCCAAAGCAAACAAGGAAGAGCAAATTTGCCTAGCATGAAGTGCAGCCACACAGGGAGGCAGTGAACAGGGTGGTTCCCTTCAGCACGGAAGGGAATGTTAAGTGCTTTAATACAATGTTGTTTTAGAACAGAACAGAGCCCCCCCAAAAAAAATCAACTCAGATCTTAAGATCTCTGAGTTTAACCAAGTTAGTCAATGACATTTTGGCTGGAGGTGATGTAATACAGTGTCTGTGGCTTGCTTCAAGGCATGTCTCCATGACTTTAAGTGGTTTCTGATATCATGGAATCAGAGAATCAGAATGGTTTGGGTTAAAGGGACCTTAAAGATCAACTGTCTCAGCCCCCCTGCCATGGGCAGGCATGCCTTCCACTAAAACAGGCTGCTCAGAGCCACATCCAGCCTGGCCTTGAATGCTTCCAGGAGAGGGGCATTCAGAATTTCTCTGGGCAACCTGCTCCAGTGCCTCACAACCTTCACAGTAAGAATGTTTTCCTCATATCTGATCTAAACCTACTCTCAGTTTAAAAACATTCCCCCTTGTCCTCTCATTATGCACTCTTGTAAATATGCACTCATCAATAACCAACCTAGCACTGAAGTAGATTGGAAGTAAACTTTAGGTCAGACTAGCTGGGGCCAAACAGACTCAAACACCTTTGGCAGTAAACCTTGATTGGCAACATCTGCAGATCCATGCAGTTGGCCATATCAGCTAATAAAATAACTTCTGATCTCCAGCTAAGTGTACAGAGATTCCATGTAGGCAAACCCTGAATATACCCATTGGTGTAAGATGCTTCCCATGTCTACTATAGTGAAGGAATAATAGTGTTGAAAATAAGCATGATCTAAGAGAAGACTCTTTGTGTTGTTCTGCCTGCTTGCCATATATGCTTATTGACTTCAGGAGTGGTCTTTTCTGAATGCTGACAACAGTTCCTGCCCTGTCACCTTCTTTGATGATACCGTTGGATTCAATGAGCTTACAGGTCTTTTCCAATGTAAAAATTCTATGATTCTGTGCTGAGAGAGCTGACTGACCTCTTCATCTGTCTGCCACAGAAGCACCTGGCTCCGGTTCACAGTTTAGAAACCTCAGTTCTTGTTATTTGTGAATTTACTGCTGAAGGATCTGTTTAAAAGGAAAAATAAATGAATATATCAGCTCTACAGCAGCCCATCTGGGAATTTTATAACGGTATTACATCTCCACAGGAATAACTGTGGAGGATTGCAGATTGAAAACAATGGCTTCAGTTTGTTACAGCTGAGGTCTGGGTAGCAGGAGACTTAGTACAGGATAACAGTTTGATATCTGAGACTGTGATTCATTCAGAGACCATAGTTCCCTTCTGTACCCTCCTCCGCCTGGCTATCCACTGAGCTAAGAAAAATAAACTGCAGAAACTTAATGAGAAACAAATGTTGTTGCTGAGTCGGTCTGCAGTGGCGAGCCAAACTGTAGAAGTTACTTCGTTACTGTTTCAGTCACTGTTTTTTAAAGGTATTTAAATAATTCTGAGTTCTCTGTGAGTCATGAACTTTGGGAACCTCATCATGGACTGACCTGTGTCCTACATGCAGGCTTGGTCAAGAAAACAAGAAATTGAAGGCAACAGCATAGTCTCTGGGATCAGAGTGAGAGTCTATGATCGGCAAACACAAGCATCTTTGAACAAGTGGTGGAAAGGATGTTTGTTACTTATGGCACACAGCAGCACCGCTCCTGCAAACTGGGTATGTGAGGCTCTCCAGTAATTGTTTATCGTAATTGCATGGGAAAAGGGGAATCCAGAAAAGTGCCAAAGCAGTGTGGTCTGCCTCCCTGTGTTGGATAAGTGTGCTCCCTACAGAATTGTGCTGGAATTTTGGGCATTGAAACAACTACCACATGAAATGAGGTGCCGCAAAATTGGGCACCGAGGTGCAACTTCTCTGGAATTTTTGCAGCTCTCTTGAATTCCTAAAAGGATCCTAGTTTCAATTGCTGGGTGGAAGAGCAAATGCCATTTCAGAGGGACCTGCAGAGAGATTACTGAGCTGCCCAACACAGCTGTAAAGAAAAGGGTCTAAATGGTTTAAATTGTGTTGTGGCCCAGCTTTCAGTTCATGTTCTTTTTAATATCTTAGATAGTACCAAAACAGCAAAGCCACTCCAAATAATTGTTTTAATTTTTTCTTTTGTTTTGGCAAGACTTGCCATAGAGATTCTAATCATATACATGGTAAAACCAATGCCCACTAGTTTCTGGAGCATACACATTATATATGTGCATTACCAGAACTTATATATTTAAGACTTTAGTGCTCTTTGAGAAAACAATTATTTTGGAAACAAAAGGCTAGTACATCAATTTGCCATTCTGCCCATGGGGGCACTGTTTTTTTACCTTGTTAAAAATCAAAACCAAACACACCATCATCTTTAAACTACAAATTTCTCTCATATTTTTATTCCCACTCTTCTCCTAATGCTGCATAGTACATAAAGTTTTAACTTGCGCACATTGATGCCACCTGATCCCAAAGTGTCTATAGTTTTTTTTTCTACGGCTCTTTCTGCTTAGTGATTGCTTTTTTTATGGTGCAGCATCTTAGACTTGGTTGGGTTAAAATTCAGGGTAAACCCATTTTAGATAGGGTCTATATATATGTATATATATATAACTATTATGTGTATGTGGGTGTACATTCATGCACAACCATATTTAAACCAATGTTGTTTCCAAGAATAGAAAAACCCCTTAAGCACTGTAAGTATGGATTCAGTGTCTTTCTTGCAACACAATGATATGAAGATGCAGGGACCTCTTATAGTAAAAACCCCCAGCCACATTCCATTTTAGGAGCCTTGTATGTTAAAGTATATTTTGGAATTATTTGTTACTTAAACAGCCCTGATGGTTCACTGTGAATTGGGATTTTAATAGCAGCTCCCTGCTGAAATGAATGGTGTTTGCTTGACTGAGCATCTTTGTCAACTCTGAAAATTTTAAGTCTGGTTGTATCCCTCATGGCCTTTTGGGTTCTCTGAGGAACAAACCCAACTGTCCTTGCAAGGTATCTCTGCTCAGGGGAAGGCAGACAGGTGATGGCACCTGGTGATCAGAGATACCGAAGTCATCAGGGAGCTCTACAGATACCACTTTGGGAGCTCATTCACAGATACAGCCTGGAGCAGATTGCAAGCCAGAGCCATCTGTGTAATCTCAGGGATGTAAGCAAAGCTGAAGCCAACTAAATGAGAACATCAAGCTTTTCTAATACATCACAGCCTTAACCACAATATGGAAGTTGGTGCAAGTCTGTCTTTGCCAGATTGTCAACCTCAAGTGACAGCTGTCCAAGCAAAGGCTTGCAGCACTGTCTGATGTGCTGCAAAGAATCCCATACTTCTTCATCCACCTTCATCAGCCAACAAAGAGGCAGAAGTCCAAAAACCTGATTTCTTTAAAAATGTGAAATAAAATCCCAGCAGTCCCAGAACATCAATGTCTGGGTACAGAGTAACAGGAGGCAGGGGAGAGGAGGAAAAAAATGGAACTGATGCTATGGTTCTCCCAGACTCCATGGTCAGCTACTGCAGGTAGCGGTCGTCACTTGGCTGTCACTTGTCATTCAGCAGTTGCAGACTGCATGGGACTGAAGCTTTCCCAACAATTCTTGTTCAGTGCTGCAGTGGCATTGCCGCTGTGAGGAAATGGTTCTGGGTGAGCTATCTCAGAAGCATCACTGAGACCCTTGTGTTGCTCTTCTTTGTGTACTGCCTTAGTATACAAAGTACCTAAACTAAGCAGTCTTTCCCAAAACCAGTAAGACACTTTCTAGAGGGATCAGCAGAGTGATCTCTCTGTCAGAACAGAGCTAGCACATTAACATCTTGGTCTTGGAGAAAGCTGTCCACAAGTATGTAAGAAAGAATTTTGCTAAAAATGATAAGCATCTGTTTCACTGACAGAAGTCACTGAGCAGACAGAAGCTTGTACATGACCTGTGTGTTTGCTGGCTGATAAAGCCATGGACAGAACCCAGATACCTCCCTTCAAGACCCAAACCTATGCTTTACCCTCTGAAGACCCCACTGTCTCCTGTAAAGTTATGGTCCATTCTGAGCAGTGGGGAACTGGTTATCCTGGAAAGCACATGCATTTTTCAGTGTTTTATGCTCCTAAAATATAGCACATGGTCTCCACAGTTCTGTAGTGCAAGTACTGTAGCTGATACTACACGTATTTTTACACCATTACCCTCTGTGTTTCTCCAGCCTTTTCTTTGGATTCTGGGTGGTGAAGTTGCTGAGAGAAGGAACATTATGAAATGCAGAAATGTGTAAAAAAATTAGTTCAAGCCTGTAGTGTGAGCATCTGGGGTAGGCAGAAATGTGAAGGCATGCCTGACAGCAAGTGTACACACTATATAGTGCCACATGGGGAAGAGCAGCCAAGATTACCCCAAATGATGTCTCTCTGACATAGCAAAGCACCATGCAGAAACCTTACTCACTTCACGCTGGCTGTGTTGTGCCTGAGGATCTCTGTGCCGAACTTTACCATGCAACATAAGTGTGCACAGAGCTACCAGCAGTCCCTGGCATGCCTGCAGCACCATCCACACCCACACTTACCTGCAGCTAAGTATCATCAATTCATCTTAGCCAAACTGTGTCTGGCTTGGGGAGTGCAGGCCTAAGTCCAGACACTGCTTACTCTCAGCTCTGTGGTGAGGACAAAGGCAGCCCTTGGAGCATGTCTAGACTTTCTCAGAAAGAGAAAAAATTCACACTGCAATCCACTAGGAAAAAGCATCTCTGATGGTGCAGGAAAGTAGGATGCAACCCCTTGAGTCTTAATAATTCCATGGAAAATGAAGTGCCAGTGATGTCATGGACAGTACAGGAAGGCTGTAGTTTGCCCAGTCACCCAGGGTTATTTCTGCACTCAACCTCACTGTTGTCTCCAGAGCTCTGGGGTCCCTTAATCTTTAGTACAATGTAGTTACAAGGCACCAAATCCTTTCTTCCTTTCAAATGTTTATGAGCTGCAACTTCTTATGAATAAACAGCTTCTTCACAGAAGGATTTCAGTGGAGATGTTTTACACTGTTACTTTGATCAGTGCATGGACCATCAGGATGACTGATTAAAAGCCTCAATCTTTCCTCAGGTTGCTCTCTGAGAAAACTTGGTGCTGAGAAAGTCATACCATATTTCTTCTTTGTTTACAGTGATGGCACTGACTTTTCACAGAGGAGCAGTTATTTTGAGGAGAACTTTGCACTTATGGGACAATAGGTCAGGATGTCATACAACACTCTTCCTCTGCATCCCCACAACAACTGGATGGGAGGAGATATCTCTGCTTGACAGTCTTCCAGCTCCCAAATGGTTAGATGGTGAAATGTGATTCCTTCTCAGCCTTTGAGAGATTTGAAGACAAATTTCAGGCTTTTCCTTTTGCCCATACTGAATGTAAATATCCGGACAACAACCAGCATCTTTCTGAAGAAGGAGGTACAGCAGCAGTCGGGCACCATGGTTAGGATGGCTCAGGGTAGTTTTGAAAATCCTGTACCCTAAGCTGTGCTCTGTGTGCCCTGATTTAGCAGGCAATTAGCAAAACACTGAGACAAGGGCTTCCCGCTCCACTGGGGAAGTGCCTGAGGTGCTTGCTGGCATGTGCAGCCATGAGGTGATGCCTGGGTGGCTGGCCTGTTGAAACGGCTGCAGCTGAAGTGCTGGCAGCAGCCACAACCTTCTCTCCCAGTGCTCAGCCTGGCTCAGGCTGTTGGGGGCTAACCGGTAGGGTTGGATAGGGGCAGCTTGGAGGAGCCTTTCAGGCGGTTGCCCAGCAGGCAGAGGGAGCTTGTTCTTTGCTAAGGGAATGTTTTGAGGCTGAGCTGCAGCTGGACTGTCCTCCAGCACACGGGCAGGCAACGTAGAGTTGACAGGATGCTGCCAAGCCCATGTCCCAGTGAGCAGGGTGGAGTTGACCACCTCTGACAAGTGACCTCCAGCTATTTTGCAGGGGACTGGAAGCATGAGGAGACCACAGCAGCATGGCTGTGTGCCCACTGGCTTCCTTGAAGGGGGTCTTGAAGTGGGGTACAGACAATGTGATTTTTGAAATCTGCATGGGTACAAAGGGCAGTGCTGCTGCGTTCTGTTTTAATGTCCACCCTTCCTGCCCACTCTGTTCTTTTACTACCCTCTGAGAAGGATGGTCTGACCTGTCCCACAGTCTCATACATCAGGGACAGTGGAAGGGAACCTCACCCAGCATGACAACAGAGATGTCCCCAGCTTTCTGCCCACAGTCAAACCCTGGACCTCCTAAAACAAGATTTCTAAATCAGTGGGGAGAGATAAACACACTTGGGAGTGGGAAATCTTTCCACCAGCCTTAGATGCTGATTGCAGAGAAATCCTTCTCCAGCTATACCTTGTTTCTCCTTGTTGGCTGCAGATTGATGCCGGCTGACTGTTTTAGAGAAGGCAGAAACTTCTGAAAGGATAAATTTAGATGAAGCCAATTCCCTCCTGAGAGCATAAGCTTGCATAGCTGTTGTCTGGTCCTTATGCTTTAGTGATGTCGTATTCCTCTCTCTGAAGGCTAAAGAACACATCTACTTTTTTTCAGTGATTGCTCAAAGACTTTCCTCACTTTGGGCAACTGCTTGAAAAAAAATCATCCAGCTGAGGGCAAGAAGAGGAAGGGCAAGGCTGACTGAAAGGAGAGGGAAGGAGCTGGTTCTTCAAAGAGTGGCACAGGAAAGTAGAACAAGAATCATTGTCCACAGAAATATTTATTTATGCAAAGTCACTATGCAAACACAAGACAGCTGTTGGCTTTAATTGTGGGGACTGTGATTGGTAAGTCTCCATCTGTAACCTGTGAAGGGATTATTTTACAACTTTTTATGGTCTTGTTAAGGATTTTTAAACTTTATTCCAGGGAAACTGGTAGGCTTTAGTCACAAACACTTTTTACATTTTTAAGCTGAACAGAGTCAGTGCAAATGTCCTACCAAGAACAAATTAGAGTCCCCAAAGTATTGATATACAAGTGGAAATGAAATTAGTAGTAATTATAGTAAGTATATCTATAAAGATATAGACTTTATCTGTGTCTAAAAACTGCATTTAATTCATTTCAGTAAATAACAGATTGGATAAAATTATTTACAGGTCCATGAACAATTTCAGTAGAAATGAAACAAAACCCCAACAAAATAATCACATGGTAGAGTGATTTAGTGTGAGCTGCTTATTGTCAAGTGTTTTAGTTAGGATTTTAGGGCCTGAGCATTTGCAATTCTCAGCTTCATTACAGCTTCTGCTTTTAATATTTTTTTAAAAAGCAGCAAAGGAATTGTTCTGGCCTACCAGGCACCTGATAGGGATTGTTTATTACAGCCACTGATGTTTTATTTAAAAGCACATATGAAAAGCCTCAGTGTATTGAAATAAAAGTTGAAGAGGAACTAGAAGGTGCAGGAATAAAGGAGGGCTCAGTCAAGCAGAGGATTGCTTTTTAGAGAGGCCAGATCTAGGAGCATTGCTCAGAGATGATCTTGTTCTTTTTTACACTGGGCTGGTGCAGCCTTGCTGTTTAACTGATGCCTTTAACTCTCTTGGCAGACCTCAGCTTGCCTGTGCCCTGTGCTTTGCCATGGTGCACCTTAGAGCATGGAAACAGCCTGAGACCTCCAGTTAGCACAAGTGGGGAGCAGAGAGTTCTCAGGAGTGAATGTGGTGGCTAAGCAGTTTCTCACATCCATGTAGCAGCAGATTTTTTTTAAGAATAACCCCCAACCCTCCCTGCCTCTCACTGCTGCATCTCTGCAGGAGTGAGGATCTGCCCTGCCTTTCTGCCCTGCCACTTTCCCCACTTCACTGATTTTTTTTGAGGTTTCTACATAAAGCCTCTCTTTCCTTATAAAACCTCTTTGCCTAAATTAGGAGCAGTGCTGCAATAAAAAGGCAAGAAATAAAGAATCTTACAGAGAAACTGGTACCCAATGCAGAGCACAGCAGACAAGCAAATTTTCTGCCAAGTGTTTTCTTGGTACTGGCCAAGCTCTTGCAAACCCTGACAAAACAAAATAAGTGTATGCCAGCCAGCTTATGGTTTGGTTGGTGAGCAGGAGTAGGGCTCTGATTCTGCACATGTGAGCAACTCCTTGCATCTGTGGAAGGCTGCTGAAAACACCTGAAATTGTAAACTGCCTTTAATGTGTAGGAACTGTACCTTTTTATGGCCAGATTGCCTTTGTTATCTGCTGGGAAAATCTTCCTACATTAGTTCCTCCCTGTTGTCTCAGGAAAGGCTGCATAACTGTTCAAGCAATGTCTGCTGGCTTTCCGGCAGCTCTCCCTCCCTCTTCTTTCATGTGCTAATGTGCTATGGGGGATCATGACAGGGGCCACGGAGTAAAGTTGCTCTTCATCACATTTCACATCTGAATTAAAATGAGCCTGCAGATCATCACAAGACACAGGTTCCAGCCCTCTGTGGCAGAAGGAGTGTGGAGATCACTCCCTTTTCTCTGGACAAGCATCCGTATGCTTCTTTGCTCACCAAATGCCCTCCAGACCAAAGCCTGTTGCTCACCATCACTGAACCTTTCTATCCCGACCATCCTCAGCTGTCCTTGCAGCACAGATTCATTTGCCTTAGCCAGAGATCTGTGGACATAAAAAAGTAGCTTGCTTACAGACAGGGCAGGTGCCCACAGCATGGCAAAGGTGATGGGAATGGGGAGAGAGGTACTCAGTGCATTATTGGCAAGAGTTTATAGGTAAGACTGGTGTCACCTACATGCAAAAGAGAAAGTCTGCAACCAGGGCAGAGCTGGGCTCCACTACGTTTATTTACATGAGCAAACACAGACATTGCAAGTACCTTGCAAGGCTCACAGCGATAGAAAATGCTTTTGAGGTGTGATTTGGCACTCCATAGAGTCTGACATCCCATAAACCTCAAGTGCCTGTTGTCTGTAAAGTGTGCCTGTGGTGACTGGGCACTGCTCAGACCCCACTTCTGACCTTGGGGCTGGAATGGCTCCTGCTTGGCCGAATGCATCCACCAAAGCATGAGTCGGGTGGGACCCAGCCCAGCCTGGGGGTGGGGACTGCAGGGGCACCTCACCTTCCGGGAGAGGCACCAGCGTGGATGGGAGGGACGTTGTTGCTGCTGTCTCCCCTTTCACACCTCTTGCTTTTTACTTTGCAAATGGATTTTTTGTTTTTACTTTTCAAAATGAGTTGCGCATTCACCCCCTGTTGCAGACCACTGGCAGCCAGGCATTTTGTTGCCATGGGCAGAACCGGGGTCTCCTGTGGTGCTAACCAGGCTATTGAAGTGTGTAAGTCAATTTTTATAGCTGGGTCCACCCCAGATATTCTGACCAAGTTGTAGCATTCACTCTGGTTGGTTGGATTAAATTAGTGGATAATTTAATAGATGTGTTAAGTCCTTATGATAACAAGTAAAGTGCAGCTTTATCTTGTAATACTTCCATGGGGAGTTTGTAGCTCCTAAACTTAGTTATTTCCACACCACTGCAATAAAATGCCTGTTCCCCATGACTCTTACAGGGTAGAATAGTTAGGATTTTTTTCCAAGGTTTTTCTCTGGGTTTGTATGTTACAGCAAGTTAATTATAAGGAGTAGATTTACCAGAAAACCTATTGGCTGGATGATAGTGTGGCCTGAGCATCTGGGGATGAACAAGGGAGCGCCGAGTCCTGGGACTGGGAGAGGCAGTGTACCACCTGTGCTGGAAGAAAAAATACCTGGAAATGGACCTTCATTTTTCTCTGAGGTCAGAGAAAAATAACCACCCCTACTTTGAAACTCCTTTCTATGTGTCATGAAGATGACAGAGAGGAACTCTTATACAGGCTCCTTCTCCTTCTCTGCCAGCAGCTTCATTTAGGGGCTGCTGCTGTGATATCTTTTCTAACTATCAGACACTTAAAGGCTAAGTAGTGAAAATTTTTACATTTCAGACTTCTAATGCATCCAGAAAGGTAATAGAAAATTATTCTTTTTGATGACCTATCTCAGGTGGAAGTGAGGAAAACCTGAAATTAATTCTTAAACTCAAATTTTATGTCTTAACTTAGCCGAGATGAATCATTCATCTCTGACCAGACCTGTCCCAGGTCTCCTGGGACAACCTCCTCAAGTCCACACAACCTGTCAGTTTTCACGTTGTAATGGGTTAAAATTCAATAACTGGGCGGAAACACCAAAAATTGTAGTGGTTATCACATTCGCCGAATTTTCATTTTAGTGGAATAGGATTAAAAGAAAAGCAAAACAGGTTCAATTTAAAAATAGAAACAGTTAGATTTATTAACATACACTAAAGGTAAACAAACAAAAACCAACCACGAAACCCTCTCAAAAACAACCCCCCTCCTCCCTAGCAACAATCTACTTTTCCACGAAAACAATGCAAAGAGACAAAACATCAGAACTCTTAAGTCAGCATCACTTAATAAAATAGTCTTTCATTCAGTCTTTTGAGAGAGACAAGTCCCTCCTGATTCTTCTGGTAACTTTCCACAAGAGACACAGTCTGCTTGTGGCTTCCAGCTCCACTAACGCAGCCTGCCCGACACTGCATCTGTGAGCT
>WBMY01004885.1:718796-736257 GCA_013397315.1 Donacobius atricapilla | reverse complement strand
TTTTTTTTCCTACCATTTATGCTAAACCAATACACACGTGCAGAAGAAATACTCTAAACTGAATGTTTCACTGATATTTATGACATATATACCTCTACACATTGAACTCTGTGGGGGTGATGTCACATATTGGTTCATAAATGCTTAAGTAACTATTCTTCAGTTATATCCTACCCAGAATAATCTTCATTAGCTCCTCTCTTGTGCAGAATCAGTGAAACTCATGTTTTTTTCTGTACTTTTTACATGGCTGTAACTGTAGAAGTTTACTTTTCAAAATGAGTTACTTATATATATATGTTAGTTCCCTACATTCTTAGGAGAACATAGTGAGACTGTGTGAAATCAACTACATGTCTACTTGTTCAACACCCTTTATCTGAGGAGAACCATGTAGTCCTGGATCTTTACATTTGCACCAGGTTGTATTCTAATATTTTACCCAAGCAATGTCTTTAAGGCAACACTGCCCTCGTGGCTGGGATACAAGAAACTTGATCTGTTTGATCTAGAAATTGAGGATGTTTTGTGCAGGGAGGCGTTGTGTGCAAACCACTTTCTTTTTTCCCAGAGATCGTCCATTGATAGACTAACAACATAGAACTGAAACTATGGATCAGCACTTTCTCTAAAAATACAGAGGAGCCATTAGCAGCGATGCTAGTGTTTTATGACATATACTCTCATATTTACTTCCAGCATTAGGCGTGGTCATTGCTCAGAAATCTGCATATCTTTATGCTCTACTATGACATGATGCCAAAGCACCAATGTTTTCAGGAATTTAGGAGAACAACTAAATCCTGGGAAGAGGCTTACTTCATGCATGCTTGCCTTGCTTAGAGAATTATAGGGGTTATTTGCCTCATGCAGTGAGAACCAGGTCTTCATTCTGCAACTGTCTGCTTCATTGGGAGTCTTGGCTGGGGAAAGATTTCTGAGTTTTTCTGGTCAGAAGGAAGTTACTCCTTTTGTAGGATCACAGAAACATGCAGTTCTGCGTGCAGCAATTAAATATCCCTCTTACTGTGCAAGAGGCAAACCATCACTTTAGATTAGTTCTCCTTTAGATGTTTTTCCCTTTGCCATTAGAGTAATTTAACCTTATCCCTTCCTGAGAATCCTGATTTGCTTTATGCCAGGGGGGCAGATATGTGTGTACTTGCTGAATATGTGTCATATGCTATTCTGCCATGGAGCATTAGTGAGCAATGCTTTTACATAGACTGCAGGACCCATTTTGCTATTAAAAAGATAAAATGTGTGCATGTAGGAGGAGGGAAAAGATATATGAATTACAAAAAATTTGTATTTCTGAAATGTGACTTTACAGCTGTCAGAGTACATGTAATGTTTGCAGCCTGTTACTGCCGTAAACGAAGTGGTTCCATAGCCTCAGGAAGAACAGATTTAAGCTGCAGAAAAGGCACCCACGTGTGCATTTGTGCCCTTCCTACACCAGCACAGCATTTCAGAGAGCACAGAAATACATTTAAGAGGATGGGTAGAAAAGGATGAAGACAGCTTCCCAGCAAGTTGTGGAAACAAGGTGTATGGTGCCAGTCAAATTAACCATGCCCAGACTACCTTAGACTCAGAAAAATCAGGTCCTGATTTATCACTCTGTATTTTGAAAGCCTTCTAAAGGAGACCAGACACTGGTCCATTGGCCCATTGACCTTGTTGTGGATGCTGACAATCACAGTCTGGTTTTCCCTCATTATACATTCACATGATGGTGTGTTGCTGTTCGACACACAGACACACACACACACTCACAGGTGAGAAGTTATGAACTGCTTATTAAAAGGTCTGACTCCACTTTATATAGTATTTCTACAAAGGCCAGGGACTGGGGGAGAAGGCTGACATCTCTTCCCATCCTATTGGTCAAGACAACTGTCCATCAGCTGTCCATATCTGTAATACAAAGAATGTAAACTGCCTTGAATTAAGGAAGACATTACTTCTATTTATAACACCCGTGCGTGAGAAACAACCTAAGAACTATGAAATGGTGAGAGTCAAAGAAGGCTGAAAAAATCAGGGCAACAAGGGTGAACTCAGAGAAAAGAGGAGAGATCAATTAAAAAAAAAAAAAATTGTCCAGCAGCTCTTCTGCCTAAATAAGGTTGTCTTTACTAAATTTGTCTCAAAAAATTTTGGGATATTCTCATCAGCTGTTCACCTGTTGACATCCTTACATATAAGGTTCTAGTGAACTTTTGTATCCCATTTTCTGTTTTAAGTCACCATATATGAATCTTGAATTTTAGATTTCAGACAGTATCAGCCTTAAAATTCAATTAATTCCAAGCACTTAGAGTGCATTTTATAAGTGAATCTGATGCACACTCTGTCCTATCTGCAGACAAAAGCTCTTCCCTTGAATCAAATTATGCTTCAACCTTTGGCATGCATGTCTGTTGGAGAGACCCTCAACTTCCAGTCTCACATGCTAACCCAGGTACCTTGCAATTGGGCATCTGGCAGCTTGAGCTGGACTTTGCAGCTTGCATGTTCCTCTCTGTCCTAGGTTGTCCCACTTGGACATAATGAAACCATCCTGTAAAGTGGAATTTTTCCACTTGCGGTCAAGGTATCTCTGTAAACCTGCAAACTGCTCCTAAGAGGCTCTGCCAAGACGGATTAAGCCAGCCTACTCTCAGTACACTTGTATTCAATTTACAAGACTCATAAGCCTCCAAGCTGAAATTTTTTCGCTGTGGTGACCAGTGACAGGACCTGAGGGAATGGCCTAAAATAGTGTCAGGGAAGGTTTAGGTTGGATATTAGAAAAAGGCTCTTCATCCAGAGGGTGGTTGAGCACTGGAACAGCTCCCCAGGGCAGTGGTCACAGCACCAAGGCTGACAGAGTTCAAGAAGTGTTTGGACAACACTCTCAGGCACATGGTGTGAGTCTTGGGGTGTCCTGAGCAGGGCCAGGAGTTGGACTTGATGATCCTAGTGGGTCCCTTCCAATTCATCTTATTTTGTGATTAATTTAAGTGTACGCAAATCAAACTTGAAAGCTTTCATTATAAACAAATTGCCATATTTATTCCCCCTCAGCCATTTTTAGTAGCTCCCTTAGCCACTCCACCTGCTCCTTATTTTCTCTGTCCTAGAATGGCATGAACTCAAACTGTAGTGCACACATTACACATCAGGATCACAGCAAGAGGCCGAAGTGGACACAAAAATGTTTGTCAGTGCAAAAATAAGTGACACTTCTACATGGAGGCAGAGAATCCTGGCAGATCAAATAAATCTTTTCCCCTAACAGTCTTGAAATGTGTCAAAATAGGATGCGTACAATAAGGGTAAAATCAAACATTTTATTTCTTCCTGTTGTGGCTGCCTGTGTTTCTCCAGTTCAAAGTTAGCCTCCAAACTACAGAAAGTTGCTTTTGGTTCTCCAGGGGCATAATTTCTAGTGCTCTCCACATTCCCTTACAGTAACTAGTTGAAAACCATGTATCTGGGGCCTTCTAATGAAGCCTCTAGGTAGTTCATTGGAGCTTAAAATGCCTTTATTACCAAAAAATCCTTTCAAATTGATCACTACAATTGTTCTTTTTCCTTGCAGAATGTAGGTTTGCTTGGGTTTTTTTTAAATTTTTTTCTTCCTGGGAGAGAATATTTCCATCTGCTGATGATAATTGCCAGACATTACTGGAGAGCTGCAATATCTGCCTTCACTCACTTCTGGACTGGGGATACCTCCTGTTTTATTATATGTGTACATACATATGCATGTATATATGCATATTGTATATCCTTCAATGTGAAGATGTGGTTTGATGTGTTAAAGCTCAAACATGTCTAGTATTTGATGAAAAATGCCTTGAACCTCTAAGATGAAATGTCTGGTGTTTATAAACTCCTTCTGCATCTTTCAAATGTGTTCAAAGCAGTTCGATGGATTAACTTTCTGTCAGTAGACTTTATACTTGGCCAGTATTGCCTGTACAAATCCAACCATCCACAGTTATTGCACAATTTTTGCTGTTCTTCTAATTTCTGCTCATTGCCACCCAGGAACACGCCCTCCAGCCCTCCAGTTGCTGCAAGTTTTGGGCCCTGTGATTCCTCTTTTTTTTTTTTTTTTTTTTTTTTTTTTTTGCTGTTTGCCTCCACTGGGCTTTCATTAACTATGTCTGCACTGAGCTTTCTTTTGCAGCTGATGTCTGCAATACATCTTTCCTTGGTGACTTTTCTTTGAATGACACCTCCTGTCTTGTATTAGAATTCTGCACCACTAAAAGATTAGATTTTCCTAAATACCTCCTGCAGTAGCCAATGCAATAACCATCCCACACTGTGTGTACAAAATTCTTATCTTCCTGACCCAGCCTTATCCAGTGGAGTCCTGACTAGAGGCAGAGGTTTTCATTCTGCTTGGATAGGAAGGCTGTTTTGCAGCAAGATGCCACTTTCTGAACCCTAGTTGCAGAGATGCTTTAGCAAAAGTAGTGAGGGAAAGGCACAGAGGTAAGGCCAACTGTCCTTAGAGGACCTACAAGAGGATTAAGGTTGTCAGGGGCCAATCTGGCATCAGGGCAGGAAAAACTTGCCTGTACTACAGCACGTCTGACTGCAGCCTGGAAAGTGAGGAGCAGCTGCGTCCTGAGTTCAGGAACAGAACCAGTTCCCCTGATCCCCACAGAAGGGGAAATCCAAAGATAAGGAACAGAGTCCTGAGGGAGAAAAGGAAAATGGTTGGGAATCTCCTTAGTTCTCAGATGTCCACAGAAAGGTGACAGAGCCACCAGCCATGGTAAGAGGCTTACTTCTCATATTTTCTCCTCCATCTTTTGAGCATTTTGTATCAGGAACAGCATAGCACTGATACCTCTTCAACACCTTGTGCCTACACAGCTTCTGATCTCTGACCAGAGCCAAGAATTCACAATGCTCTTCTAATCCCAAACGCGTACACCTGCACCTCTTTACCTGTCTGAAGGGTTCTCCCAGGCCCATTACAGCAGCTGATCTACATCTCCTGGGAAAGTCTGCCTGGCTCACTAGAGTCAGGTTTCTGTGAAAACCAGCTGCTCTCTGGTCCCTGAGATGCTCCTTTGGCTGGTGTTGTGATACACACTAGCCATAAAAACACGTGAATGTGTTTGTGTGCGCAGATATATGGGTACATTCAATGCAGAGGAGTGATGATGGTTGGACTGCAAAACGGTTTGATGAAGTAAAACTACCCTGTGGCTCTACCTAACCCTTCCTGCTCCTCACCAATCATTCATCCAGCATCAGCTTATGTAGTACAACTCACACCATTGCACTGCAACTCACACCATTTCACTGCTAAGGTCTTCTCCTGCCCAGATGTCCAGAGACTTGAGCCAGTCTGGAGACCAGCTCTGCCTCTGCTGGGAACATGACTGCCCCAAAAGACTGGGAGCTATCTGGTGTGTGTCATGCCTGCCTTTCTCCTTGGTGTATCAGCGGCACAGTGCAGTGAGACTTTTGCAGAAAGACAGCTGCCCACAGAGCTGTCCCAGGCAGCTGTGAGATGCTGGCAGCAATCGTCCCAAAATAGCACAGGGTGGGAATACAGCTGGGGTGTGGATGGTGGCTGCTTTCATTTTCTTTCTTGAGAAGAATAGAAACCTGTGGTTGGAACCAGACTGCAAGGCCCAGGTGTGCCCCTCATCCTGGAGGCTGGCTGCTCTGGGGGTTACTGGGTCATCCAGCACTGAGTTTACTGTGGGAGGCAGGAACTCCCTGGTTGTCAATGGGAATCATGTTCTGGGTCAATGCTATTCACAGTTTGGAGCAGAGGTTTCTGCTCTTGCTGTTGTATGCCATACTTGTGAAGTGGGATTAGCATTGGGAGGGAGATACTTCAGGTGGTGGAGGCATAACAGTGTGCATGAGAAACTTAGACTGTCTCTTCAGCACCCAGTATCCTTTGTGCTTTTTATCACCCTCTCCAGCATTATATTCCAGGCCAAGTCAGTAGAGCAGCACTAAGTCTGCCACAGGCCGTCTCTCGGAGCTGTGGAGGTGAATGATTCTTAAAGTGCTATAAGATAACCATAAGGATTTCTAGTCCTACCTGCTAAACTGCCTCTATCCCTTTTCCACCAGGGTTCTCTGTTCCCCATGTTTTCCAGGTGGAAAGCTCTTCCTTTTTTCCCCTCATGGTTGCACTTTCTTTTCATTAAATCCTTTTGATCTCTGTACTTAAACAGTGTTGAGACGATTATTTATGAGGATGGGATATCAAGGATTAGAGAAAGCCTGTAACAAAAAAGGTGCATTTGAACATTTCAAGAAAAGCAGAATATGCAGAAAGACTGTAATTGATTCCTTCTTGTTTCAGAGTTAAAACCAGCCCCCTCCAGTAGTAATTAGCCAGGACTTCCCCAAATCTCAGTGGCGTATGCTGGTATGGAGACAGTTGGTCCCACCTGTCAAAGTCCCACCAGCTGTCTTTTCTTCCATAAATATTGTTCTGAATTATTGCTTAGGTGAAGGGGAACCAGGTGAGACAATGGGGATTAATTCCTGTCTGACTCTCCATTGTGTCAAATGCAAACCATTTTCATCTTGTCAGTGTCAATAAAAGACACAAATAAACCAGCAGTTTTGCTTTCCATCACTTGCCTTCCTTTCTCTGAATTGCTCTGCTCTTTTCTTGAGATCTGTTTGTTTTCTGTAGTTTTTCTTTCAGATTGGGTTATAATACTAAATGGGGCAATGACTTTCCACTGGATCATAAGACAAGGATGTTTAATGGGTCATGCCCAGTATCCAATGTAGAAAACAAATATTAGACCCACCTGAAAATGAGAGCATCTAGAAACAAAGTGTAGTCATAGCTAGCAGAGTTTGTTCATCAGGTTAAAAAACCTGGTCTGTAATTTACCAAACAGTCCTGAGAAGTTTCAGGAAGATGAAAACAATATAATTATAGAGGAAATACTCAAAACACACAAAATGTGCTAAACAGGATTTTCCTGCATAGAAGTTAAACCTAATGAGTTTGAATTTAGACCATTTGTATTTTAGAATGACATCTAATTCTGCATCAGAATCCCTCTGCCTGTCTTGTGAGGTCAATAGAAACTTATTTTTTGAACCTGTATCCTTTGGGGTCTATCTGAAGTCTCCAGCTGAACATGGCAGAACTGCCCCTCACGGTCTGGAGGGTTTCTGCCACAGCACAATACATTTCAAATACACCTCAGCTGAATCCCCTTGGTTCAGAGGTCCTCGCGGTAATAATTCTGTTAAGAGGAAAAGCCAAAATGAAGTTCAGATTCCTATACCTGTAGCTCAATTTCTTATCCTTCAACTCTGACTCAAGAGAGGACTCTTAACCATGTGACTTTTGTGAGGGTGGGGTGAAGGAGGAAAAGATAACTATGAAAATATTCAAAGGTGCTCTGATGGGGACAAAAAATGTTGGGGCAAAAGTGCCAGAGACACCATATTGTGAGAATGAGGATGATTTAATAAGGCATATCAGCAGCTTTTTTGCAGCAGCATGAAATTTTATGAAAATGGAACACTCAAACCCCTTATTACTCCCTTACCACCCTGACAGCTAGACCTCATATACTAGACCTCACAGATAAAGTGCTTGAAGTATTCCTCTCCTCCTTCCACATATAGTCCAAAACCACAACAGGGTGTTTCTGTCTATGGAAATCAAATATTGCACACCAAAAAAAGAATAAGTAGAAAATTAGAAGAAAGGTGGACAGAGAAAAATAGTTCAGATTATTCAGAAGAGTAATCCAGGTTGTGGAGACAAAGGTGGTATTTTTAACATTTTGCTCTTATACTCTGTCCTTTCAACGCATTTTTGTCCTGGCTATAGCTTGTAGCTGTCTAGCGATCTCTTGGGATGTAGTCACATTATTATTTTTCTGTAATATATCCCTGCAATATGGAATGGATAGGCAATAATTGCTTAGTTTGTGGGAAGATTTCTTTAAACAGTTCTTTGGAAATTGAGGTATATCCCACCTAACTGCAGCTATAAAGTACTTTTAACCATGCAAGGTTGCATTGGTATTGGTCATGTTGCTTTTTAAATCTCTTTACTTGCTTTCACCCTTTAGAGAGGGAAACCTGGGGACTTAGCTATCCTTATTTCCATTCCTAAAGTTATCTGGAGTAAAGTGTCTTTGGATCCTCTCTGATTGATTCAATGGTAAATCAGTTTTTCTGGGTTTTATTTGTTTTCCTCCTCCAGGACCAAGGCCTTTGTTACTGCCTTTGCCCTTTTGCTGCTCTGTGCACTCTTCATGGTTATAGGTGCGCATGTTTTATTCATAGCCTGGGGTTATCTTTCTGCCAGTACCATTCCTTGCTTTTGTTTTTTTTCCCTCCTGCTCTCAAGTCAGTGTACAAGATCAAGTGCATCTGTTGTTTATTGATTTATGCTGTGCTCCGAGACTGCACTCAAGAAGCCTTTTACAAGCAGAGAAAACTTCATTTATAACTGAAAATACTGGGATTTCTCAGCTGGAACGAAACAGCCGGATAACAGCACCAGTAACACAACGCAGCAGCTCTCTGAGAGAAACTGAAGAATACCATATCTAATTGAAGCAACAAGGGAGAGTTAACTACTGCAGCAAGAATGTAATTGCTTATGCTGGAGACTGGCCAAGACACTAGGGTTAACATTTCTTCTCTAAGAAAACACATGCTGGGACCTTTAAATGGCTACTGCTAATTATAATTACCCCAAATAACACTGCCTAAACCACCTTTTACTATCACAACACATCACAGTATCAATTTATTATTATTAATGCATCCTTCAGAATGATCTTTTTGCAGTCTGCCACACAACAAAGTAATTCAAGGAATGCCAATAAAGCTGTGCCCAAACTGCTTCAAATCAATGGATTGAGCATGAAAAAAGTCCAAAATAAATATAACTCCGACTTTCAGATGAGTTTTATTTGTAGCAAAATCTAAAAATGCCAGAAAGTATAACTTGAGTAGAAAAATAGTGCAAAGGGGTAGGTGGATTTGGCTAGTGAACTGAATTTAGCTCTACTGTCCTGAGTCTGTAAAAAAAGGAAAACAGATTGAAATTTTTCCTCTACTATGTTGTACGGTGGCTGGAAAGATTCCTTTAAACTTTGGGGGATAAGGTAGCATAACTTGTGTCCATCTCACTTTTGTCCATCAATTCCATCCTACTGATTTGAAGAAATATAACTGCGTTGGTGTCAGGAGTACTTGCAGGCGAAGAAAACTTTGCAGTTTAACACTTGAGTTTCATGAATGCGTCTAAAATTACATGACCAAAATGGTTGCAGTTCCATTAACTACTAGTCAGGTTCAGCTGAGGAATATTTGGTTCCTAATGTCTAGGCTTGAATGATAATCACTAATGGCACTTAGCAGATGCCTTTAAATGTGTTTTCTTTTTCTACTCCTTTATTATCTATCATTTAATGGTGTATTGCACATCTTTGTTTAACTAAAAAAATGCATCTCTTTAGGTCTAAAACCTCAATCAGTTATTTAAAATAACAGCCTATGCAGGAGATAGCTTGCCAGAAGCATGAGAAATGCAGAGATACATGTTCAAGCCTGTACCATCACCATATTCAAATGCACAGCTCCCACAACTTTCACCCAGTGATTCAGTGACTGATACCTTTAGTAGTGGGCTCCAGAGCTTCTGCGGTTGGGCTTCTGTCACACCCAGGGATGGAAGGGCAAATCCCACCATCTCGTTGTGTTACAGAGCTCTCAATGCCCCTTGCATGATGGAATTCCAGCTTTTAAAATTTTTCCAACGTCTAGGAAGGGAACACCCCCAAGTAACACCATTCTGGCCAGGGGCAGTGCTTCAGAGCCTGCCAGTGGGTCTCATGGTCATTGGCACAGTGCAGAGAGACAACAGTAGATGTCCATATTAGTGACACTTCTCTGGGTATGATCCTAACTTGGATTTGATGTCTAGGCTGGTTTGGGGCTTCTTTGAAAAAGATGTTGAAGGTGAAGCATGCATGTATGCATATTGACTGTAATGGGACCACCCCCAAGCCTGTGGTTTAGTAAATGTAACTACTTGTAAGAATGAAGATGTAAGTTTTAATTTTACAAGGATATCAGTGAAGGCTTGGGCTAAACCAGCAAGCAGGAGGGAGGTCTGGGTGCAGACAGCCCTTCTAGTACCTCACTGCAGCACCTTTAACAAGTTGTTTTCCACTCAGCCCACTCCCTGTCCATGGAAGCGTAACAGAGGTTCACACTCTCACACTGGGAAGCAATGCTTAGAAAGAGTTACCAGCTTGTTTTCCTGAGGACACTGCCACAGGGAATACAGTGATCTAAGGTTTTTAAATAAGTAGATTATCTCTCCCTGTCAGTGTTGCCTCTCTCATGTCTACAACAGTACTGGAAATACTGAAAGGAAACTATCCTGAGATCTGGGGAAAATTTAGCCCCCATCCCATCCTCTTACTCTGTTGTTCTCAACATACCAGAAATCAGTATGTGCCAATAGCATCTTCCCTCTAAACAGATTTAAGCCTACGATATTATCATAGGTTCTCACAATCTTCTTAAGTTATGGGTTTGTGTGGGTTATGTGTGGTTTTGTAAAATATTTCTTTCATTTCTGCAGAGCTAAGAGAGCTCTGTGATGAATAATAGTCCTGTATTTGCAGAATTTATATTACTAGTAGTTAGAAGGATGGATGTTCCAGTCTGCCCAAGATTTCAAAATCTGATTTTCTTCTGAAGAAGAATAAACTTGAATGTTTTAAGGCTTCACAATGAAGGGCTTTAAAAAATACTTTAGATAAATACAGAGTTCAACAGAGCGCAGTGTTTTATATCGGTGCTTACTTGTTTTTCTATATTGAAATATATCATAAAAGGTGACTATAATTGGAGAGGAAATTAATTTCTGCAGTTAATGAGGCATTTTTATTTATGAATACAATAAACAAATAAAATTTTGCATAGTCCCAAGAATGTATGACCCCATCAAAGTTTCTGTATCCACGTTCTCTTGGGGAAGATGTTTAAGTCAATAGAACTGTACTTGACTTAGAATTCCCTGAGGTACCACAAACATGCAAACCCTATTTTTCAGGCTGGGTTTCAGGCCATGCAGAGAGCTGGTGGCTCTCCCAGCACTGGCACTCAGTCTGCAGGGGCATGCAGGCTGGTGGGGGCAGGGGGCAGCAGCAGTGCCTGGCTGAGAGTGACAGTGAGAGGTTGTTGTCGTGCCTACAGCAGAACACCCAAGTTCTGAAGTACTGTGGCCACCTGAAAGACGGAGAGGTCATGTGGCTGACATTTTGAAATGCCTGTAATGGATCCTGGAAAAGGGAGAGGTTTTGGAGGAATACAGGTGTTTGGCCACCAATCTGTCCTGCTGTATGCAAATAAAGTACTTTTGTAAGGAACTGCAAAATTTGGTGCTCTGCATGATATGGAGCTCCCCAGGGAAGAGCTGAAGTTTCTCTGGTGCTGACTCACACTGTCCTGGCTGATGGAGCTTGTTCCTTGACTGACATGATAGTAATTTAATATTGTTTTTCAGTTGGATTTGTTGGGTTTTAGGAACTTACACAAAAAATGTCTTTTAACACATGCTGCAAAGCTACTTCTACTGTGCCACTTGGGATTAGATTCCTCTAATGGCTGCTTACTGAGAAGAGTAGATTAGAAAACCTCATCTGGGTGCATGAAGTCCCTGGGAAGAAGGTTGTGAGTTTAGTAAACATTAGACATTTCATGCTAAATTAATCCTGAGAGATTAATTCATTACTGTTCAGTATATGTTTTATGTTATTGAAATAACTATCTAGGAAATATTAGAAATAATTTCCCCCATAATACAACATTAGAAGGTGATGGGCAATCCTGAAAAACTTACTGCAACTAGAAAAAGGAGTAAGAAACCAAATTAAGACAATCTATACAGTGAAAGTCACACAATACCAAAAGTATAAGGTCTGTGTGTATAAATTAAGATATTTAATTACTGACTGAGTGGATTACAGTCAACTACAAAAATGATGAATACTTATGGAAATAAATCCTGGATTAGTTCTGTGCAATAACAGCTACAAAAATAAGAAGATGAAAATTTGTCATCTGAGGTGACTTTTACTTATTCCTAATTAATCATTAACCTGATACCTTCCACCAACAGAAAATGTAAACTTTCAGAGGAATCTAGTTTTTAAAAAGCTGTTTACACCATTAAAATATTTTTGATTTCAGGGCAGGGTGTGGGGGGAATTTCATCATTATGGAGTGTTGGATAGAGGGTACATACTCAAGAAGTGCACAGAACCCGGAATAGCATCACAGATACCTTTCCTCCCAGAGGGATGTTGCTTCAAGCTGAGGAATCCCAATAACCAAATTAATATAACCCAACCATTCAAAACCCAAAAGATTTGCAGGGGTTTCAGCTTCCCCACCCCATTTTTATGTTTCAAGTTTTTCAGGCAGGATCATTACATATCCAGGTAATTCCTGGCTTGAAGGTATTTTGGGTAGTGGGATAAATGATTTGTCAGTGTTAAAAGATGTGTGTCTTACAATGACCTATCTTCCCATCCAAGGCTCACATAGAGGTAGTTTCTTTACTGTAAAGGAAAATAGATTTTGAATAGATAGATTTGTTACTGCATATCTGTGAGTGGGACAAGGCACTGTGGGTCCGTTTGATGTGTAGTGGAACTCAGCCCCAAGGGCTGGGGGAGTTGCTCCACCAACTCCCTGCAGTGAATCCTGATCTGTACCTTTGTCTCATGAATAAGTTAGTGTTTTAAGGAAACCCATATGTCTGGGTCATCAGTTTCTTATCCACGCAGGAATCTTATTTTAAATTCTGCTACTGTTGTGTTTACATAGCAATAATATGGATCACGTTTGTATTTTTATAACTGAGGGTAAGGTAGAGTATGCCAATTAGCTCATGCCGTGTTTGGGTTTGTTTGGAATACGAAAACATCTCTTAGACAAAAATTCTAATAAGTTCCTTAGCACGGAAATTCCACTGGTCTCTGTGAAACAGGTGCCAATTAGAGTGGGTCATGCTCTCTTCAGTCAACTAGAAAGGGCAGATACAAACTTTCAGATCTCTAAGACCATTTAGGTTCAGCTATGTCAAGAACTATTTTTCACAGCAATTTTATTCTACAGCAGCTTTACTCTAGCTGGTGTCTGGCTCCAATAAGGGACAGCAATTTTTGCCTTGATTGCTGTATCACTAATTGCTAAAATGGTTACACAGTTTTAATTATAACTGCATGTGTAAGAATTTTTCTTTTTTTTTTTTTTTTTAAATAGATGTAGCAGGAAGTCTGCTCACTTACATTTTAGAGACACTGACAGTGTATTTTTCATCAAATCATAGATTCAGAGGGCAGATTCAAGATCAGAAGGCACCAGTAAAATAGACTGGCTTTTTGTGTAAGGAAGTCAAAGAAACTCAGATATTCTTTTCTTATGAGCCCCCAGACATCTGTTGTATTCACAAGATATTGAAAAAAAAATAAAGAGCACACTTGATTAAGACTCCACCAGAGCACTTGTTAATTTGCTCCATAGTTAAATCTCCTAATGCTCTAAAAATGTCCTTATTTACAGCTTGAATTTATCTAGATCCTGGATATCAGCATGTTTTTAACTCCTGGAGTATGGGGTACAGGAAATCTTTTTTCTATATGGGTCCTTGTAGATCACTTTCACACCTTTTGATCCCTCAAATAACATTAATAAATACAGCTCTTTGAGCATCTCACTAAGTTTTATAGGCAACAAATCACTTGTGGCCATCTTCTGAGCCTTTTCCCATTTTTCACCATTGTCCTCTCAATGCATCTATCAAGCCTAGACACACTGGCTACATCTAGAATAGTAAATTAAACAGAGAACTGTTCGAGTGCTTGAACTTGACTGCCCCCGGTGTTAAATTGTTAGCACAGGCCCTTGTGTGGTTTTTCCCCAGATCAATGGGACAGATCCACTCATCACAGAGAATGTCTGAGCGTGGTTTAGGCTTAGCACAAGCCAGCAGTCGTTCCCAGCCAGCAGCTCACCTGCAGTCACAGTGATTTAGAAATTTGGATAGTTTACAGGCACGGATATGAACCATTTCACACCAGCCTTCCTCAGTGCTAGCAGGTAGCGCAGGGTGCTTGTAATTTACTGCAGAGGCGTAGGCAATAGTCTGGGGCAGCCTTACAATGCTGCATTTGGAGAGGGGAACACTACCTTCTTGTTCCTTATTTTTATCTATTGTTCATGCCTTCAGATCTACATTCTCACCGCTTGATTGCTCCTGGACCTTGTAGTGATATGATTATCTACTGCATTCCCAAACATTGCCATTGTCCAAGGATCCCTGGAATTTTTTTTTTTTTTTTTTTTTTAATTACAGTAGGAAGGTAGCAGGGACAGAAGGTAGCATATTTTAAAATTTGACTCTGTGTGTTATTTATCTATGCACACTTTATGAGTGGGGGTGAGCTTTCACACATAAACATTCTGCTCTCATCATGATACATCACTTCACCATTTTTACTATAAATTATTTTACAATTCCTTCCAGAAAGTAGTACAAATGAAAAGATAATTAATAGTGTTGTGCCAAGAATGTCTGGGAACTAGGAATTCTAAAAGTTCAGGGGGACGAATGTTCTACTCTTTTCCATTAATGTTTGGGATGTATCAGATACCTTACCGGTAACCCATTCCTTTGTCTACACTGATTTCACATAGCCTTATTGTTTTGAACTGGGGTGCTGTACACTTCCTCCCCAAAGGCCTCAAAAAAGTCTTTTTGGTCAATGTAGCAGTGGGAAGGAGAAAAAATAAAACGTTTCCCAGAGGGCAGTAGGTAAGGGCGGTAGGTAGAATCCAGTCATTTCTGGATTTCAGCCCTCTGGAGACTTACTCCATCTCTGGGAGAAAAGTATGTGAACTGAAACTCCTCCTACATTTGTAAAAAGGCGTTTTTAGTGATAATGCAAACACATTTGACTCCCTCCCAGCTGCAGAAACATAGTATTCCTAAACTGAAGTAAAACCTCTCTTTTCTCTGGTAATTTCAAGATCTAAGCTACATTTTGATCATTCATCATCACGTGGAAAGTGCTTGTGTGTCAGCTTCACATTGTCACATAACTGGTTAGTCAATGCATATTTTACATCATCTCCTGATAGTTTTCAAACAAGGAATTGGAATATTCTGAGGTTCCTAAAAGTCACTGCAATGATGAATTAACTCAGCTCTGGGTTTCTGAATTTCTAATGGCAGACCACAGAATGATGTGTGGCACCAAGATCAAAAGGGAGATGTTTGGGGACAAAGTTGGCAACTTAAATTCAACTATTTTTACTTCACATTTGTATTACTATAAGCTTTGATCACCTTACAGGTGGCAATTTTGTGAGATGATCTAACTTGATTGATCACAAACTTATTACCATACTATAAGATATCAGTGCAATGTCTCAGTCCATGTCTAATCTGGATTGTTGCCTACTTCAGAGGATAATCATGTCTTAAATCAAGATTTTGGTGAGGTTTAAAATAAATGCATTTTTGCTAGAACATTTATGCTATTGTTGTACTACTCAGTTGTTTCTCAGATATTGAATCATTACCACTTGGGGTATATATAGGGGAGAAGGGCAAGGCAGCAAAGAGTTGAAAAGAGGATGGTTAAATGACAGTTGTGGAGCAGCTCCAGTGTAGGAGTTCGTACATCCTTAAATTCCTTTTGCTGATTGTAAAAAGACATGTTCCTCCAGGATGGGAAGACATTACACCTTGTTCAGTGAGATGTTCTGCTGAGCTACCATACCTACAGGGACATTGTAGAAAATATCAAGGAGACCTCCAAAGTGGAGAGACTGCGATGCTAGACTGAGGGGTCATGAGCTCAGCTGGGTTTGAGAAGTCTTGTCAGAGATACCAAATATGTCTTTCTGCTTAGAAAATTATTTCTTTCAGAGGTCCCAAAAAGAAAGAATGAAACTATGTCTGCAAATAAGATTACAAAAGTCAGAAAGCACTTTCATCCAAACTTTCCTCCAAGTTTCCTTATCTCACAATGCAGAACTTTTGGACTTTTCTGTCCTTTTCCTCTTTTCACTTCTTCCTGCGCCTCTCTCTGGCCTCCACTCCTTTCCCAGCTAGACAGGTTTTTGATACAAAAGGTTGCTGGGATTTTTTTGCTTTCTTCTTCCTTCCCTGGCTATTCTGTCTGATCTCTCCTCTTCCCTTCTCCCTAAAAGGCTGCAGAAAACCACTGCAGAAGAGGTAGTGTGGCTTAAAGGTGCAGAGCCTGAGTGAAAGAGGCTAGAAATTTATATTCTGAAATTGGTGAGAATCCTTTGCACATCATACCTTTTGCACCTCTGGTAAGCAAAAGGTGTTTTGTATGGCTGCATGGCCTGGTGGTGTCCCAAGGACAGAAAAAGGAACCAAGTTACAGTTCTTCAAGAGGTCATTTTTTGGCTGCTGGAGTGGTCCTGCAGAAGGAATCAAAGGTCAGGTGTTAAAGCTACGTTTTGGGCGACTAGGGAGTCAGGCAGACTCTGGAAAATTTGCAGAAGGAACTGGCATTGTGTAGGTGTGCTGAGCTTTTACAAATTTGGAAGTTTTATCTAAACTAACTGATCGCAGGATCATAGGATAGTTTGGGTTGGAACGGACCTTAAAGATCACCCAGTTCCAGCCCCCCTGCCATGAGCAGGGAATTCCACTAGAGCATGTTGCTCTTCTNGCAGCCTTTCCATGCAGAAAGATGGCCTAAAAAGGAGGGGAGGGATGTTTTACATGGGCAGAGAGTGACGGGAGTAGAGGGAAGAATTTAAAACTAAAAGAGGAGATATTTAAATCAGATGTTAGGAAGAAATTCCATACTATGAAGGTGTTAAGGCACTANTGGAAAATTTGCAGAAGGAACTGGCATTGTGTAGGTGTGCTGAGCTTTTACAAATTTGGAAGTTTTATCTAAACTAACTGATCGCAGGATCATAGGATAGTTTGGGTTGGAACGGACCTTAAAGATCACCCAGTTCCAGCCCCCCTGCCATGAGCAGGGAATTCCACTACAGCATGTTGCTCTTCTGCTGCTATGTGTGCGTGGTCTCCTGGTACTGCCTATGAAGAATGGAGTAACTCAGGATTTAGTGTGGGCGCCTTCCAACATCCAGGCGGGGCACCCAAACCCTCTCTTCTAAAACACAGCCGCATCTTCACTGCCTGCAAAGGGGTAACCCTCTCCCGCTGAATCAGAGGAAGCTGTGCTCACACCCCGCCGGCAGCTGATGGCTTTTTCTTGGTATTACTGGAGGGTTTTGCTCCCGTTTAGAGGAGACCGGGTTGCCAGGGCGCAGCGTGTTTAGGGCCGCAGCAGCCCTGCCCGGGCGGCAGCCGTGAGGGGCGGCAGCTCCGCGGGCCCGGGGCGGTCCCGGCCCGGCCCGG
>WBMY01004885.1:657112-712000 GCA_013397315.1 Donacobius atricapilla | reverse complement strand
CTTGGGACAGTTTAAAAAAAAAAAAAAAAAAAAAAAAGGCATGGCTATCTGGATGGACAGTTTGAATCCCACCTAGGGAAAGTTGCTTTTCTTTATCTGCCCATGACACAATTAGTAGCCTCACAGGAAGAGTAAGACTGCATGAGAGGGCTGCAGCTAACTTTCTTACAAATCCTGTAAATACTTGATGCCAATAAAGACCATACAGGATTTTGAAAACAAATTTTGGCAGAAGAAATGTTAGATTCAGGAGATGTAAGACTTCTCTGGAAGAGGAGCTGGGGTAGACTGGAGACACTCCATACAGAGGGGAAATAATTTTCTGCTAGCAGGATTAGAGGGAGGGGCTTTACAAGAAGATAGATCCCCGAAAGACAAAGAAGAAGAGGATAATAGAACACCAGAGCTAATGTTACATACAGAAGTAGAGGAATGTTGTTCTTGTAAAGAATCTGTTTAGGGTCTCAGCTGTCCTTCTTCCAGAGATGCTCAAGGGAGTGCAGAGTCTGATAAGCAGATTACTTCACAGAACCAAAGCTTTTAGGTCCAACCAATGGTTTTGGCATTTCCCAGGTTGGTGCTGGAAAATTTTTTTTCACCCAGTAAGTGCAATTTAGAAATCATTCCTATAAATGTTTTACAGTTTAATTGGTTTACTTGTTCCCTGTTTGCAGCAAAGAATTCAGGGACTTGGAAGCTGTGGATGCACATTTCATGCCAAGGTTAAGACACTCCCTGGTCAGACCTCTGGCATGGTGTTGGGTTCATCTTGAGAGCATGGACCTTAGACAGGAGACCTCAACCTCTTGGAAAATTTTGTTTTCAGAAAATTTTCTGCAAATCTGCATTTCTCATACAAAGTTTTCTACCAAAGTTATTTTGGGTGCAGGCATCTTTACTTAAGAGAGGCTGCAAAATATCTCACAAAGAACTGAATTATTATAATTCAAATCAGATGAAATAAGTCCCAGCTAGATCTTCAGCTCCCCTTAATTTCTCAGGAGGTTCCTCCTGCATTGCTGTACCTGCTGCTCATAGATGGTCTTTGGAAAAGAAACTCTTACCCTCTACAGTGGGGCATTTCCTGTTCCATGTTGTGATCTAAGAGACAATCCTGATATCCTACAAGATATCGAGTGTGCTGGAGATGTTGTTGGAAGCACAGATCAATCTTATTTGCCCCATCAGATGAAGATAGTTTATTCAATACAGAGTCTTTCATGGTTAGCTCTGTTTCATAACAAGAAACTCTGTGGGATGACAGATCCTAGGGCAGATATACCAAACTGGGTTTGTTCTGGCAATGCTGTTGTTATCAAGAAGAGGAGAAAACTGGGCAGTATAAATATTTGGGCAGTATGGGCATGCTGCTCTGAGGCTCTTTCTCTAGTGCTCACTGTACATTTAGCACAATTTGAAAAGCAAAGCACCAAAGGAATGAGAAACAAAGTTCCTTGCACACCAACGTCATGAATAGTTAATGCAGCTGGATGGCAATGGTATTTCTGGTTCATGGAGGAGTTCGATATTTGCTTTCTTTCCCATTTATAATCAAAACGAATCATCCTGCAATTCTCCTACAGTGTTACAAGGAGATTGGGTTCTGGATGGATTGCATGGCAAGCTATTTGGGAAACACTGACCCTGATGATTCTGATGCCAGGAGCTTCAAGACTTCCACGCTCTTAGGACAATCAACTTTCTTTTTGCCTGGCTACTTGCAGATTAACCCCCCCTCCCAAGAATAGCCTATCTAACTTAATAATCTGCCTTTTCTTGTGGTCCACGGCAGATCCCTAGGGAAATAACAAGGTAAATATATCATTAGTACTCTGCTGGTTTCCAGTGATCGAAGAATTAGGAAGTCTTCGAGCCAGAAGTGGCATTTTTGCCACTCAGTAGTCCTCAGTGAATTTGTCCTGAGGCATTTATCATCTGTGGCATTATGTGGCATGACTTTCTGTAGCTGATGGGACCAACCATTTCCCCTGCTCATCTTGAACCTGATACTGCCAGAAATGCAGGAATAGCAGCTGTGCTGATGGGAGAGGAGAAGATCTTTTGGTTTCTGACATGCATGCTGCTTAGGCCACCTCAGAGTCAGGTGTGTGTCTTCTCCTATTGACATAGTTCAGGACGTCTATTTTTTTTTTTTCTGAACAGGAGAAGAGTGTGTTCATTTCAATCTACAACCCATTGTTTGAAGAAAACTCTGAACACGTATTGTTTCTACTGCTTTTACAGTCTTATGATTCAAGCAGCAAAAGTAAAACCATACAAAATTGAAAGAGAAGAAAAGAATTAAAAAGGACGAGAGAAAGAAAAAGGGAAGAGACAGGAAAGGAAGAGAAAAAAAACAGCCTACAGCAATCTAAATCAAAAGTATTGAAACAACATTTTACATAAATATCCTGTTTACAGTATACATAGAACATTGAAGAATTATGTGAACTTTCAATTGATTTTCTATTTTTTTTCAAGCATGTCACTAGTCAGTTCCTATGCCACTAAAAGCTACACCAAAGATATCTTTTCCCTAAATGTGAACTTGTGCCCTTTAGTTAATGAACAGAGAAGATGCCACAGGGAAACATTGGGGGAGGTGTGTGAAATACTGGCTCCACTGGAAGCACAGGGAATAGTCCAGGCTGTCCTAGTGCAGGGTGGGGAGGGCAAGAGACCATTTCTTCCCTGAACAAGAGTTCACTGTTTTCCTCTTGAGGCATTCCAAAATCATGACCTGCCCTATCCAAAATAGTGGGAGCGGTTCAATAAGCCTTTAAAAATGATTTTTGGTCTGGTTTTTTTCTGATGAGCAAGTGCTTTCTATACTTTGGGGGTTGCTTGGTTTGCATTTTTGAGCTTCAATCTGCAGCTTCAAAACCTAGAAGAAGACATCCTGCCAAAACAGCACCCAAGACTCAATCTCCCTCTGGCAGATCAGGCCTTAATATAAGCAGAGACTATTAGAATGTCCATGATAAAGCTGAATTTTATCTCTGCTGTGGGCTCTGTGTGTGCCATGGGAGCAGATACACATTCCCTTGAGCGCATGGTCCATGAGGGACGTTGGTTATCCTCTGGTTCACTGAACCCAGTGTCCTGCAGCCAGGACTGTGCCATAGGCAGCAGGAAGGGTCCAATGCACACAGGGATCAGACATATGGATGTCTCTTTCATGCAACATGCAGAATCTGACTTTTGCGCAGAGGGTATGCATGACTTCAGGACAATTACACTTCACCGGCAGAGCTCCACAAATGGGATGCTGCAGCAATTTCTAATCCCCATTGTGCTCTTCTGAGAAATATCAGGAAGCATTTTTAATGACATGGAAAATGAGTATCTTACTGCAAAGTCCCACTACAAATCAGCAATCTACATTAGAAACTGTGGGAACGTGCCCAAACCTTTCTCAAGAATACAAACAGAAAATTAGAACCAATGCTCTACCATGTTTTATCTTCTTTCCAGCTGATCCCCTTTCCCATAATGACTGGGTGGAGAACAATAAAGAGTTTGACTTCAGGAAAAACTTAGTGGAATGGGGAGAGAGGTTATTGTACTGCTTGTTAGTTGTTCTTTTTTTTTTTGCTGAAGTGGATGTAAAAGTTAATCTGCAGCAAAAGGTCTCACAGCAGGAGCATATTTGTGAAAATCACTTTTACCATTTAATTACTGAAATTCTTGTTGCAGCATAATTTTTTTTTTTTTTTGCTCTAAGTGAAGGATGGAAAACAGTTCCTACATTTACCGCACTCATACATATTTGGGCACGGGCTAGGTTTTGTTGTTGTTTAAAATTAAAACTAAAATCAGCTCACTGTTGCAAAATAGAACAAATGGAATAAAAAAAAAAAGAGCAGTAATGCAGGAAAATGTATTCCAGATAGTGAAATTGAGGGCTTGCTGACAACTATTACAAGGAAAAACACACACACAAAAAATGGTTGATTAATTTACTTTTGAGCTGAAAGGGAAATCTTGGTTAAAAGACCATTTCCTATTTAAGCAAGGAAAGGAATAAATCGATTCCATTGAATAAAATACACAATCTTTAACAGAAAAGAAAAACTGTGTCAGATATTATCTCTTAAGTACACTGCACACAATGCCCATGTGGGCAGAGCAATAACCACAGCTGAAAAGGAGACATCTCTTTTGCAATGAGTTATTTTTATGGGTGCTGATTGCTGTCTTTTTGAAGAGGTTAGATGGTTACACACGCTGATTTAGGAGAGTTCATTAATGTACTGCCCTCTTCTTTTCTTCTTGTTGGATTCTCCCCCATCATCATTCTCTTTAAACTGAATGATACTCCAATGAACATACCTTCTGTGTGCCGTAGTAGACATCTGTAATCTGAGTACACAGCCAAGGGGAATATCCTGGTGGGCTGAAAAGCCCTGCTGTGCTATGCTTTTGATGAATGTTTCAGTAGTGTTGGCTTAGGATACAGATATGAAAGCGTAACTCATTACTACTTGTGAAGCTGGGAAAAAAACATATTTTCAATTGACAGTCTTAGAAATTCAAAATGTGGGGATTTGCTTTTGCTTTGTCTTGGTTTTGGACATGAAAACTGATGATGTAACTGCTTTTGTGTGAAAAAGTAAAAAAAAAAGATGGGAAATAAGGCTTAGCTAAAATAGCTCTGCCACGTAGGCTGACAGAGAGATGGAAACCAGGAAGGCTCCAATGGGCAAATGCCCAGGAGGGTCACCCAGCCAGGGAACTCTGGTTCCTCATCATGGTAAGATGGGCAGGAGACAAAGGGACGAGCAAATCATCTGCCAGAACTCAGCTCTGTGCCTTTCTGCTTGGCAAGAAATGTGCCGGCAGAGTCCTTGCTGGACTTTCTTAGACTTCAGCTGTCTTTGTGAAATGCTTTGGTTATTTAGGAGCCTCGGTTATTCCAGGCTCACAGGTGGGAGCCTAGGTTTCCTTCAGCTACATGAGATCAGCTGTGAGCTGCTCTTCATATGGACCAGGAATAATGCAGCTGAGGAGGCACATACTAGAGATACATTAATGACATCATATAAAATAAATCAGAGGTGGAAAGATAGTTTGCTACGTGTATTAGAAAAATTACTGGGAGTGCCTCTGAGATTTAAAAATAAAATAATCTGAAAGAAAGCAATTAATATATGATTTCATAGTCGCCTCTCACTTAAGAAAATATAAATAGAAATACTGAAAGGGGAGTGGCAACAGGAGGTGGTGGCACGAGCGCAAGTTCAATAATCAGCGGTGCTGTGGAAGGACAAATATTCTTCAGAAAAGCTCTCAGGTAATACCTGTGGGCTTCACAAAAGATAATAGGATTTAGAAAATGTCAATGAGATTAAAAAGAAATGTTCAGCCACTTTCCTAAAGAGAAGAGGGTGCTCAAGGTTAAGGATTCACTTGCAAGGTTTTGCTCATCTGAGGTTTTAAATCTCCCCCCTGTGTTGTTCCCTCTCAAAAGCCTATAAATGTTAGAGATTAGGAGAGTGTTCCCCAGTTCCTTTAGATGGATTAACTCAGGCTAAACTCCTTCATAGTGACACAGGGATTTCTAGAGACCCTTGAATGCTTACAACGTAGTAAACTAGAAATGACTGTACTTTTTTTTTGTTATCCCCTTTTAATTTACCAAATCAAAGCCTTGCCTCTTCTCCCCATCTCTTCCTTGACAGGGTGATCCTCAAATAGACTGGCCTTTTAAAAGAGAGGCAGTTAATTATCAAAGGCCATTTGACCTCCTGTTGGGTCCTTATTTTAGCTTTGTGTCTGTATTTTGTCTATAAATTCAGTACTTTAATAAAAAAAATAAATAATTGGTTACTGCAGTGAAATCTTCATTAGTATTGTTCCTCTGATAGTCTCAGAGCAGACATGCTTTAGGTGGAGAACAGTCCTTCTTCCATGGAAATCAGTGAAAAAAACACAGAGAGGTGCTAGTCTGGTTTATGGAAACGGGATCTTACTTATTTAAGGAGCAAGTGCAGTACTGTTATCAGGGTACCTTCCGCAGACAGGAAAGCCTGTTTCAAATGTCAGATCTCAACCAAGAATGTAGGGAAACTTCTGGTTTTTAACTGTTGGCAGAAGGAGTGAATGAGGAAATATTTATCCCAACTCCTTGTGTTATGAATCCTCTTGGTTTTACTGCTTAAATTCTAGGTGGACAAAACCAGCTTACTACATCTCACTCATCTGTTGAAGCAAGGCTGTGGAAAATTCCTGTTTCCAATACGAGAAACTGCCTAAATAAGAAACAAGCTCCAGAGGTGCATATGCAGCACAGCGCTGCAAATCCTGCCTTTTTTGGAAACCTGTGTTAATTTATGCTCCTTCCTCTTCTTCTGCTGTGTGTGGTGCTTCTGCTGAAAGAAAGTCCCTTCAGGGAGGAGCAGCACAGTGACATGTATTAGCTGATACGTTGAATTGAATTTATGTAAACTGAATGAGGAAAGGTGAGAAGAGTTAAGATCACACACTCTCCCAACTCAAAAAGCTGTGCTTCGTGTGGTAGTTTGGTTTGGAAATGCATTTTTCAGATGTCTAATAGAAAGAAGAGTTCTATTAATTTCTGGTTTCAAGTGAAGAGGCTTGCATTAGCCCAAGCAGGGGAAAAGACAATAGCATCTTAGAAAGGTAATGCATCATACTTATCAGAAATATACCTTACAGAAATAATTGATCTCTTGGTTCTCCTCATGTTAAGATTCATAATTTTTATTTCTTGTTGGTATGCAATTTTTAGCTTGGATTTTTTTTTTTTTGTGGGAGAGTATGTCTAAATTTTTAGGAAAAATAGCCTCTATTGCTGAGGTAAAAACCCAGCAGTTTTCCTCACTTTAGTATTAATATTGAGAAAAAAACAAGTCTGAAAGCAGCACACTGTAACAATTTACAAGTTTACTTAATGGCTTATTTTTGTTTAAAAAGCAAATAAGTTATAAAGGGGCTTGACAGAGACTCTTTTTTCAAAAAATTTTATTTTTCCAGAAAAGCTGATCACCCTCTTCATCTCTGTAAACAAAAAAGAGGTCTCTAGGAAGCCTTTTTAGGCTTTTGAAATTCATTAGGTAGTTACCTAATAGCAGAACTGACATACAATGAGCTAGTGTTGAGGCATATAATTTGAAAGGCATGAAAGGAGAAAAAAATAAAAGCAAGCGTAAATTACATTAAAATTTATCAAGCAAAGTTCTAGGGAGGGGGTAGTAGATTTATGCTAAAGATCTCCAGGGTACAGCCCTTATGGATTCTTCCCTGTGGCAGGTTTACAGGCCGCAGGGAAGGGAGATGGTCACAAACCATCTGACTGGACTCTCTTGGGGTGGTCACTTGAGTCTCTCATGCTCAAGGGCAGAGCCCGTGGGATGGGCCATTATTCTGGTCTGTAGCCTGTGGCTGTGGCCATAAATTAGAGGCTGCATGACAGGCTGTGGCGTGTACTCCTGGTGTCCTCCCGAAAAGCCCATGGGAGGTGACTCTGTGGACAGGTGCAGACTGAGGACACATAATCTTGTGGGTTTCTGTCAGGTGATGTGGTGGTGAGGGATCTGTAGTTAAGGCTTCTGAAGGCAGAAATGGAAGCCATAGTCACACCATCACAAGCAGAGCTTTCAGCCCTTCATTTGGCCTCCTCCAAAATACAAAGGGAGAGCAGCATGCACTGGAGTGCTGGAAGTAGTCACAGGTCTGGAGAAAGGTACCAAGAACAGAAGAGGTGAAGCCTGCTCTGAAAACACCTGCTTTGCTGAGAGCATCTGATGTGTCTGCATGGGATTTAGATCTTTAGGAACAAACACCCATTACCTGGAACAAAGTTTGCCCTGGAGCTGATTTAATTGAATATTTTTTCATCTTGTTCTAAAGGTGTGAGAGCAAGATCGAAGCTTGCAAACACAACCCCTCTGCAGGGTGGCAGAGGCTAGGGAAAGTGAGGTAGCAAACATTCTGGAAGTTGGGTCTGTACCTCAGAGCACTCATGATGAACTGTGCAATGCAACAAACTGCTGTGAAATTCATGGGGTGCTACTTGGTAAGGAAAATTGAAAAGTTCTTCTCCTCCATAGGCAAAATCAACTCGCTGCCGAAACAGAAGACCAGAGAAGTTGTGGATCCCATCCCTGGAGGTGTTCAAGATCCCAGGCTGGCTGGGACTTCTAGCAATATTGCCTAGTGGAAGCTGTCCCTGCACTTGGCATGGGGGTTGGAAGAACAAGATGATCTTTAAGGTCTCTTCCAAGCCAAAACATTCTGTGGTTCTGTGAAAAAGCACAACTGGCTGCAGGAAAGAAAATGAGAGGGTTAAACACTGTCAGAGGAGATTGATTTTTTTTTTTCCCCCCAAGTATTATAATAGGCTAAATAAGATGCTTTTTTAGGGAGACATATTGTCCATCAAAGGGTGCCTTAAAACTCAAATTAAATAAAAATCTGTCAGGAGTACTGTGGGATCTCAGCATGAGATTAAGACAATGCTAGCATTAATATATTGGATGTGAGCAACTAGGTCATCAACTTCCATGGCTTTTTTGTATGGTCTGCAGAAAGATATAGGTTAGTCAGGACACCTAATTTGCACCTGTAGTTCTCTATTTACTATCTAATCCACTGAGACTGTGCTCCTTTCTCAGTCAGTTGTATTGTATTTAAATTTAGGCACCAAAGTACCCCTAACAATAGCATAAAACCAAGAGAAATTTTCAGATAGTATTTTGCACTCCAGGCTTGGTCCTGCTTTTGCCCTGGATGGCTATATCAGGAAATCCTGCAGCATTAGCCTGTTTCTTTAATCTAGTGTAATAAGCAGAGGAAACATTAAAGAGTGATGTGCAGGAAAAGGAATGAAAGTCAGATTCACTCAGCTGGAGAGGGCTCTGGTGCTGGGAAGCAAAGTGCACATGAAGCCAGGCTGATGTGCTGCATTCCTTGAAAAAGGGAATCCAATATAATCTCTGAATTTGTAAAAGAATCAGATAAGGTTTAACTGAAGCCACCAAAAATATTTCTAGTGCAGCAGGTCTGCAGCCTTAGAGAACCCAGTCACCTGTAAACCTTGATGCTTAATTGCTTTCTCACATATGAAATTAAATTTAGTTTATCTTAATTTTCTACAAAAGGGAGAAATGATGATGTGTTTCTAGACAAGTCTTAACTGTGTTTAGACATCAAAGCATTTTCTACCAAGGGAGTCCCCCTCAGCTCCACCAGCCTTATGCCACCAGTGAGCCTCATGAACACAAACCTGATGGTGGAAATCAGCAGTTTGCCTTGATGGGGCTCCTTCCTTGCTCAGCATGAAGAAAATGCTGCAGGTGTAAATCAGGTTCTCCCAACCTCTTCCCTGATAAAACCCTGGTGAGGTCGAAGACCACATTGTTTTTTCATGAACCATTCTCATGACCAAGTCAGGACACAGCCAAGGGAGGACACAGTGGGAATGCATTTTAAATATAATGAGGATGGACTGTGCACTGAGCTTCAGGTGTGTTCAGCTCATCTCACCCCTGTGCATGGCTGTCTCTTCTTTACATCATAAGTTTCTCTCCACTGTGTACACTGGTTGCTGATGTCAGTCATCTCCACCCTAGCCCTGTTAGCACCCACCACAGGAACCAGGATTTTATTAAAGATTTCCTTCCTGGATAGTCTTTCTGCAGTTGCTTTTGCTATTGATCCAGTCAAAGAGATGAGATCAAAAATGAGTGAAAGGACATGCAGTACTTCAGTTTTTTAGACATTTTATTTTTGTAACTTCAAAAATTAATTTTATGAATCATCTGCTGAATTTGATGTGAGACCTCTTTCTCCTTTCTTTGATCTGGAAATGCAGTTTAACATGAGAAAGAAGGGGGAAAATGTACTACTTTTTCTTTGTACATGTTATAAAATTCTTTGGAAAAGGTGTCTGCCACAGGGGACTGCGTGTCGTGACAGTGTGAAGAATGTGTAGCAGCATGTTTTACATTGGTGATTTGGGGTAGGCGCCTGTTTCACCTTTGGCCAGAGATGATTCCAATTTGGCACCTGACCCACCCAAAGCAGTGCACTGTGGCTGTGGGGTGTCACGGGCGCTGTGGTGAGCCACAGCCCTGTGTGGTCAGGCTGGCAGCTCCTGCCCTCCACACCTCCACCTGAACGTAGCAGAGCTGCTGGTCTCCTGGCTGGGCCAAGATGTTTTGGGACTTAATTTGTACCCCAGACCCAGCCCTCCTGATGTAACATTTCTGTTGCAAAACACTTCTTACAGCCTGGTTGATCTATTACCGAGGACCACTTGCTGTTGACAAGGCTCAGATTTGACCAATGTTTCCTTAAAAACATGGCATGACCTCTCCTACAAATGACCACAGGCTGGATAAACAAGAAAGATGTTATCAGGTGGTTCCTAACCTAGGAAGTGCTATAGATTATGTCAGCATTGATATTCACCATAGTATATATCTGTTATTCCCTGCTTTTTTTGGTAGGAGGCAAAGGCGAGGGAGAGTGACAAATAAGGGTACTGTTCCTTCAGAAGACGTCTTAAAGTGTAGGGTTTTCCTGCAGTTTGTTATTTCTGAATGTTGAGAAAATGTGCAGTAATCTGACGCTTGTTATGAGAACTTAATTTCTTTTTCCATTTTTATTTCACTATTTTCTGCTATTTAATTCTGCTTGTTCTAGTCAGGTCAGTCTAACAATGTGTAATGCAACAGTAGCTCACTAATTTGCAGTAATGATTAGAAACTCTTTGGAAAATAATTAAATTTGCAAACTAACAAGTAGATAAGCAAATGGAAATGTGCAATCAGTCAAAAGGTGTGTTCAGCTCATTTATGTTGTCGTCCCTGATTTGCTGTTTATGACAATGGCATGTTTTCGAGCTGCTGTACTAAGGCAATTCCTCATGTTATGCTCACTAGCCCGCGCTGTAGCTAGGAGAAATGATGCTATTAATAGGAGACTGCAGTACCTTCCATTAAATCTTAGATGAGAGGTGGAGAGGCTGCCAACTTCTGTTGCAGATTATAAAGTGTGCAGTCTAGCAACTGCATATTAGCTAGATGCAAGTGCAAATATATTGCCATCTATGCCAGGTACATTAAAATGTCCAGACATCTACTTTTTTTGCCATTTCTGCTGCCATAAGGGAGAAATAAACATGAGTCGTTTGGTGAAACCATAACAATGGTAAAGACTTTTATCCACTTGCACCATGATCTGTGGAAATAATTATTCTTAAAGGAACATACTTGCAGATTTCCATGTTTGAGCAAAGTGGAATCTTAAATATGCTTCAGCTACCATTATAAATGGAGGTGGAGCATGACCAAAATGGGCTGTCCATGCAGAGGGAAATCTCCTCTCATGCAGAGAGATGGGCGGCACTGGCAGGTGCCCGAGTGGTGACAAAGCCTGCCAGACACAGCTGCTCAGGAGGTCACATCGTGGTGGGGTGGTGCAGCCTCTCCACCACCTCTTTGCCACCAGCCACAGGTACTCTCCTGCCATGTGGGCTGCATAAGCTGCCTTCATCTGGGGGTGCTGGCATTTCTGGAGTCAGTTTTTCCAGAACCAGTTGTATGGCTGTTGGGGGTATTGCACCAAGTGGGACTTGAATGGCAGCAGCTGCAGGGCTGGTCTTGTTCATCACAGCTGCTTCTGTACGTGCCCAAAGACTCAGTGATGCCCTGGCAACTCACCTGGCCATCATCTCCTTAGGGATGGCCTAGAGTTGCTATTTTTTCCTGAAATTTGGAGTTGAAAGAGTACATGGGACAAAAGATCTGCAAAAACACCAGAATAAATAACTTATTAGAATAAATAACTTAATATTTCTGGATTTTTTTTTTTTTGTGCAGCTCTGATGTGCTAGGTGCTGCACAACCTCAAGGAAGACCTAAGGCCTCTTTTGCAGAAAGCTTCTATTTTCATGCCAAAAAGATTGATTCACTTAATCCATAAAACACAGGTGCATATTATCTATGTATTTTTTTAAACCTAAAATATTAGCTCTATCATTCAAAATACAACCACAGTATTAGTTTATGTGTTAATCCACTATATCAGGGTTGTAATTATTTGTTATTTTTAAATTCATCCCTTAGCAACCTGGCATGTTCTACTCCTGAAATAGTGAAGCTGACCTCCCATGCCAACATGCCCAAAAAGTTAGCTTGTGTTTAAAGAAAATGCAAATAAATTACTGCTAGCTTTCTTCTAGGGTTGGAAGATGGAAATAGACTGCCAAACAGTGGAGCATATAGAAGTTTAGGACCATGCTTCACAGCCATCTTCTGCTCTTCTTCTCAGAGTCACTTTCCTACTGTCATACTATTCATTTTTGCGTGCCATTCCCTGCCACCCAAAGCCCTCACAGAAGCTACAAGTACTGGGCAACCTGTTCTGGTTCTGAACTTTCTTATTTGAGCAGATTAGATGACCTCCAGAAGCCCATTCTAACCTAAATTATTCTATGACCTCGTGATTAATGACGTCCCCTCTGCCTGGAAGCAGTAACTCTATAATCACACATGCAGACATCCAAGCTACTGCACTCAGCACTGGAGCTGGATTTTGCAGTCCCCCTGTTAACCACATTTACTTTTAAACTGAGATCTTGCAGAGTTGAAAAGTTCACACCAGTGCAGCTCTCCAGAGTCCCTCCATTGGGAAGCAGATAGGTCTCACTAACAACAAGACATAAGTGTTGGGAAACTTCTAGCTGTTAACATCATAAAACTTGGTGAGACCACTCCTTCCTTAGGACCATCCAAGAAAGGATCTCTCTGCTACTGGTGCTGCTGGGAGGTTCAGTCATGAACACACCCTACACTCAGATGTAGGATGTATCTCTCCTGTGTTCTTGGTGAAAGGGTGTGCTGAAGAGCCCACTTGGAGGAACTTCTCAACCCTCTTGTAGTCAGGATAGGATTCAAATCAAGTCAACAGAGATGAATTTTTTTTTTTTTAGTTTTTAATTGAGTTTGCTTCATTGCACTGCTGAATGCAGCATGGTTTTAACACATTAACAAAACCTGTGAGACTTCGGGCTTGATCACTTTGCAGAGGAAGCTTTAAATTTTTGCACCTATGTGAAAGAATAAAAAAGGTTGAGTACTCACAGCTCTGTAATTTTAAATAAGGTTAGTATTTTGCTAGCTACTTATGCCTAATCCTTGTGTACGAGAAAGGTTAATGGGATCATTACAAGATCAAATGTTGATATGGCAGTGGATTAACCTTTATTTCTAACTCTGTTTTTTGCAAATGTAAACTCTGTTCAATATGGATACCTGCTAGCTACGCTATGGCAATATGAGAAATAGTTCAAGCCTTCATTGACTGAGTGTTAAATTACAGTGATAATCATGTAATTTTTAAACGTTTCAATCCTTCTATATTGCCCATTACAACACAAGCACAAATGGCATATTCAAACTTCATGAAACTTGAGTGAGGAATAAAACTACCTTTTAAACCCACTCTGGGAAGCTGGCCTTGATATATTTTTATTCTGCTTTGTGGTAAGAATGTTGTAATTCCCTGGGGAGAGAAAGATTTTCCGTTTAAAAATATGATTGAGATGTGGCATCTTTATTTCTCATCTAGGCCGACCTTTTTCTTCAAATTGTCTCCAAAATGTATGCTACAAGGGCAACTTGTAATTGATGGGGATTTTTCTACCTTTTTCATGTTTCTGAAGGATCTTCTGAAGGTGTCCTGCACGATCCGGAAAGACAAATTGAGGCTTTCTGCTTTATTACTGCTAAAATGTAGCTTTAGATTGGGATCAGCCATAAAGAGAAACATCATCTGACATCTGAAGAGTACTCAGCAAGGATGGGAAGCCTCTGATGCTGCATTGGCCTTTGCAGGGTCACACAAACAGAGAGCTTGGATGCAGTCAACTCTCATCTATGCTTTGCTGAACTCCAATGGCTGTGCTGACATCCTGCAGTCACTGGGATCCAAGAAGCCCATGTGTGCTGATCAAGGCTTGAAGCTCATCTTAGCTATGTCAGGTTTCTAAAATTACAGTCTCTTCATTCCTTGCACATGTGCAAAATCATTATGGATTATTCTTTCACAGCAAGAGTCCCAAAGTCAATGGTTTTCTATAGGTTTGTCTTATTCTGGAATGTCAGCCCATATTTTTCTTGTCATGTACACTTGATGTAATGCTGGGGAGAAGAAGAGGGCATGCTCACATGAGAAATTTTTAAATAATGACCTTTCCAAGGGCTTTTTTTTTCCACACTGCCTCCACCTGGGTTCCATTTTGTGCAGCCATGCTCAAAGTATCGCCCCAAAGTATCAACTGGAGACCCGTTGCTGAGGTGGAGCTAGACAGGAGGAATCTGTCTACTTATCTGTTTGAAAGGAGCATCTGGTGAGGCTAAACTGAAATGTACAAGTCACAAACCAACCTACAAACAACTTTGCAATTAATTGTTAAATAGCATTATGCAGGGGTGAGGGTGGGGTATTGGTTAGTGTCTGTTCACAGACTCTAGGTTATCAGTGTTATGATTCTAAATATTTCATATTGCAGTAAAAACATTTTTTCTTCCTTTACATGTGGAGCATGAAGAGAATACGAGAACAAAACCAATACCAGAACAGGGATTTGTTCAGTTCTGAGAAAAATTACCTGAGAAAGAACGCCATAGAGTAACAGTGTTGGAAAAATATACTCATGAACATCAGGAACACCATGTGCATTAACTCTATCAATCTCTTTGGCAAAAGAATAGAAAAATAAATACAACACAGACTCTTTTAAATTTCTTTTTGCAACTTCAGTCAAATACAGTATTTTACCACTTCCAAACTTATTCAAGAAGTCTTATTTGAACTACATTTCTTAATTTCCAAGTGTTAGGACAGATCTTTAGCAGATGAAAACTGACACAGCATGAAGCACTTAGGGAGCATTCTCAGGAGGATAAAGTGAAGAAACTACATGTGTATTTATATAGTTCATTATTTTCACCTCTGCATCTGATATTTTTGGCTATAGACTACTGACAACCTTGAAAAGGTTGAATTTTCACAGCAGAAGGTTGGGAATTTTTTCATGCTGTTTAGGGGTAACACATGCCTCATTAGCCCACAATAACCCAAGAAATGTTGCAAATGCTCTAAAGAACATATTTTCAGTCCTTCAAGCAGAAGCTGGTAAGAAAAGTCATATTCTTAGCTCCTAAAATTGTTTTTTTCCCCTGTTTTGATCCCTGCAAAAGTATTGTCCTCTATATGGCCTTCATCAGTATGTGAATTGCATCACACACACAAAAAAGAGCTGGTTAAGGTTGAATGTGTAATTCTGTGGCTTGAACTAGCCTTGAACATAACTTAGGCCTGAGTTATGGATTGTGTCCAAGGTGCTGCTACTCATTTTAAATATGACTCCATGCCCTTCGAGAAGCTCTGAGGTACTGTGATGGTGTAAAGACACAGCACCATGGGCATGAAATAAGGGACTGCTCCAGGCCTCAGCAGGAGTCTGAGGGGCACTGTTGTAGGAGCATCCAGCAGTGGGGAACCACCCAGGGCACTAAAGGAGTAAGTGCAACATGACCTTGCTACAGGTTGTGTGCTCTTAAAAGAAGCCTGCACTGGACTTAGGAGAGTCCTTCAATAAATATTCTTCCATGCACCAGTCTTACTCAGGTGTGGCTCAGGCAGCTACTCTTCATCCATCTTTCATGTTGCCCAGATATGTAGTTAGCTTTAGACCATGGTATTTGTATAGTTTGATAAAGATAAAGCTTTGAATTATCATCATAGTAGAGGGAGACCAATCCATATTATTACTATAGTTGCTTTTAAGAATTCAAGAATAATCAGAGAGATAATAAGTCTGGCTATTCCCTATCATCTACTTCATTTAATATATATCTAGACTGGGGAGGCTACACCGAAAAAAATCTTGAATGGTTTCCAAAGGATAGCCATGGGCACTTGAGCACAGAACGAAGCCTTGGACAACAACCTCACCTTGGTTTAAAAACTAATGTCAAATATCACTTCAGATTTCATTAACTCTTGTAGATATTAAATTACTGTGTAGATAAGGAGATCTGCAGTGGGAGAGCAATCTCTTTTAGCTGACGTTCTGATACTGGAACATTGATTATAGAATTCTTTCTTTCTTTACATGACCCCAAAACAAAGGCAGAAAAAGCAGAGATACCAATACTGTCAGAAGAAATATTCCTAGCATATCCTTCTTCTTCTCCTTACCTACAAGACCCTCTCACTAATTATGATGATATCCAGAGATATATTTGATTTTTCTATCTGTTCAAGGTGGGTGAAATCTGATTTAGTCTGTCCTCTTTTGTAATTCTTGTCACCCTGTGATTTGGAAGAAGCAGTTTGCAATGGTTGCAAGCATCCTGCCAGAGAGATAAGAGGATTTATAACTATTAAGATACCAGCTGAGAATTTCTTCAGCTATTTCCCATCTCTATTATCTATATCTTGAGCTTGACCTTTTTGCAGGAAAATTGCTGAAGCAGATCTTTCTCTTGCATTTTTTCCAGAAAGATATTTATTTATATATTTTTAATTTTTGTTTTATTTTTGCAAAAGTATGTGTTCATTCCCCAAGATCTGCTGCAAACATTTTTAATGGGCTTATGGCCAGACATAGAAGGCATAAGTATTTAAAAGGATGTAAATCCCCAGAGTCTTTGTAAGTAAGAATGGCCACTTCAGAGCTGCCGAAACTCATTGGATGTCTCTCACTTCAAAGCCAAAATCCCCCAGGTCTGGGTATTTGGGGTTTGAATATGCTCCTGTAGCTGGAGTTCATGTGTTCATCTGTTCTGCCTGAACCCTGCTGGGGGCTAGGCACTGGACAGAGCAGAAGTTCTTAGTGGGACCTTGTATGGTACCATGCATATACACACAAAACCTCCCAGAAAGGCAGAGTAAGAGCAGTCATTGCTTACCCTGCATGTGAGATATTACCATTTCCCATTACATCCCTTGCCCATTTCCAGCCCACAAGAGTCGGTTTCCTGGCACAGTGCCCCAGCCAGGATGGCTATAAGGTTTGATAACCATGACCCTTTCTAGTTTCTAGGTAGACTCTTACAGAGATGCTCATGCCTGCAGACAGTTCTGATACATAAGAGACTTTAAAGGGGAATTTTCTTAGAATTACCATGGAGCTCAGTGTTTGGCCTACAAGAGTGAGACCTTTGTGCATAAGTTTCTTGGGTAACTGAAAATAGCCTATGTTTGGGCACGAGTGTAAAGAGCAGCCATGTACAATGAAAAGACATTCCTGATTCATATATACTGATTTCCTTCACTGTCTTACAAATGTGATGGTGCATGTTCCTGCCAAAGTATTCATCTATATGAAAGTATTATGTTAGAGGTCACACACAGTTTCATATGGTGATGTGTGTATAATCCTTTTATCATGGTATTTTACTGGGAAAACTAAAAAAAGTGAGATGGCTGATGAGGTAAGCTGAATCTATTCCTAGACAGAAAGATCTGTTGAATAAGTGATGGGATTTTCACCCCGTCAACCCCCTAATTATGGGTGTTCTGTTTTCAAAGTCCTGTACCAGGTTTTAAAAGATGAGATGGGACCTGTGGCTCGGTCTTCAAAGGTGTTTATTCTATTTCTTATCTCAAGGCCTTACAGCAGTCTCAGCATGTTAAAGAAAATGCAGCTACTGGAACCCAGACAGAGGGTCCAAGGTAATTTTAAAGGTTTCTAATCCAATTAACTCTTAAAGCATACTATATTTACAGTTTTGTACCAATAACTACTACCTATTCTAAACATGCAATTTCTATGTCAAATCCATTCTACCAATGCCTCTGTGCCACTGTCACAGCAGAAGATGGAGTAGATGAAGAAGAAGAAGATGAGACACCGCCCAAAATTCTCCATCTTGCTCTGATCTACTTCCATACTAAAAACCCAAAACTACAAATTTTCACCCTGTGACAAAATAAACTACTATTTATTTTAAATCTTTGTTGTTTTCAATTCATCTCTGAGTGTTGGCAGTTTTTCCCATGGACTAAGGTCAAAGGCAGTGCTCTCCTGGGGTCCCAGCCAGGGTCTCAGAGCCCCCAGGGCACTTTGAGTGGTTTTCCACATGCCCTGGACTCCAACATCTCCCCTTCCTGCTTGAACTAAAAAACACCTCCTGGACAGCTTTGTCCATGGATTGTCGAATGCACCAAAGTAGACATGGCACAAGTATCAAAAGAGCTACAATACCAATTAATACATATATAGCTGTTCTTAAAATTCCCTTCCACATTGGTGAAAGGTCAAATAAATTGAACACACCATCCATCCAAGATCCAGTTTCTTCTCTAAGTTTGTTCGTTCCATCCTCCAATTGCCTTATGCTCTTATGAATAGATTTTGAATGATCCGACAAATTCATACCTTCATTCCTTCAAATTCATCACATCCATGTCCATGCAGTAATGACAGATAATCAATTGCAGCTTTGTTTTGAAGAGTCACTCATCCCGTACTGTTAACATCAGTTAACAAATCACTCAGTGCAAGAGAGGTGGCACGGGCATGCTTACTCAACCAACAGCCCCCCTGATCTAATTGTTTCAAGGCTGCTTCTGCTGCTGCCTGTGGCAAAAGCAGAGCTGTTATAAATCTCTGGCCTTTTTTCCGTATACCAACATTATCATCACAATTGGGATCATATAGAGTAACAGATCTATTTCCTCTATGTTTTTGTTCTTTTATCAGTGTCATGTTGGGTGTTAGCAAAGAAAGTCTCCCAATGCTGCGTGGACTGCCTTTGACATTTGCAGGGATAGCAGGCTAAAGTCTGTTCCCACAAATGAAAAAGATCCCTTGTGGCCATTGCAATGGAACTTGGTTGGATGGTTTGACCATCATCTTTGTGTAATTACACCAACATGTTGCATTTCTATAAATAATATGATTTGGAGTGACATCTATCATTTGGTTCTCACTCTGTTTTGACCCAGGAAAACTAAATATTATTTAAAAATCCATTTCCACTGAACCAAGGATTTCTAATTCCTGAGGTTCGTAAGGTTTCTCAGAGAGAAATTTGGTCCAGACACCCCATCCATCCACTGGGTTCAAAGTGAACTGTGAAAGTTTTGGAGGCATGCTGTCTGGAATCGGCCATTTGTCCACTGGCAAACTTACTAAACAGGTTGAAAATGGTTTCTTTCACCTGGAGTGAGTCAAAAAAATGGTGTCCAAGCCTGACGCATTGGCCAGAGTTTCCCAAACATTTTCCCTTGCCTGACTCATGGGCAAAACCGCCGCATTGCTCAAGGCAATCGGTGAAATAACAAGGCACAAGTATAATACTTGATCAAACTTCATGTTCAATGGCCTTATTTCCCATGGGAATCTCTGAAATGCAAAACTACACCCCATTTTTTTGCAGAAAAGAAAAAGAAACCCAAGCCTCAAAGTCTTTGTATATAGAACAAGGAGATGGCTGTGGTCTTGACACTGGTTCACGTCTACATGCTCACTTCTCTGTTTCTGGGGTCGGCGTCTGCTTGCTTCTGGACTTGGTGGGGCTTCACGTGTCTTCCCGAAACCCACTTCAGTCCTTCTCCTGTGGAGACAAAAGCAAAACCCTTGCCCCAAGTTATTAGTTGGAATGGTCCTTCAATCTGCCCTGTCTCCGGGTTTCTGGTCAAAACTAAAGGATTTTCCTTCAATTTTGCCTGTGTGCTGTTCAAGAGATGCCTGATGATTGGTGGAGTAGGTTCTGCAAAAGAGCCATTTAAAAATTTAAAACATACGAAGTTTTGTTTAAATGCATCTGAGATGTCACCTCTGCCTCTCCCCTTTTCTGTTTATTCAAAAGGGATTTCAAAGTTTGGTGTGTCCTCTCAATGATTGCTTGACCTGTGGGAGAATGAGGAATGCCATAGGTGTGATTGATGCCCCATCGTTTCAAGAATTTATCAAGTATCTTTCCCCTATAAGTTGGACCATTGTCTGTTTTTATTTCTTGAGGTACACTCAATGATGCAAATGCTTGTAAAAAATGTCGACAAGCATGTTGTGCTGTTTCACCTGTGTGCAGAGGGGTAAAGACTGTGCCTGAGAAGGTGTCCACTGAAACATGGATTTTGAGTTTTCTGAAAGATGGATACTTTGTGACATCAGCCTGCCATAATTGCAGACTGCAATCCTCTTGGATTGACTACCCTTGTGGAAACAGGAGGATGCACAAGCTGACAGTCTGGACAAGCACTTAAGATTTCTTTCGCTTGGCTCTTGGAAATGTGAAAGGTTTCCATTGGTGCTTGTACATTCTGATGAAAGAATGCATGACTCAACTTTGCCTGTTTAAAGATGTTTGGTAGAGTGTTTGAAATTGGCCTGATCAGTTCATCTGCACATGCATTACCTTCTGTTAAAAATCTTGGAAGAGAGGAGTGTGCTCTAATGTGAGAAATAAAGTATTTATGTTTTCTTTGCTGCAATAATGTTTGCGTACAAACCAGATATGAATTGTGATTAGGGAGGATCAAGGCTGCCTGGTAGTATGCAGGTTTGGAGAACTTCATTAGAAGGATAAAACATAACTGTTTCTGGGAAAATGTGGGAATAAAGGAACAATTTCTTCTCTAATAAGAGCCAATTCAAAATTTACATTGTTTAAGCAACAGTGGGTGATTTGTGGGATTGTGGGATCAGTTAAAATGAGCTAGGGGAAGTGACCTGGTTCACACCCCTGCTCAAAGCAGGGTAAGCTATGGCATCAGACAAGACTGCTCAAGGATTTGTCCAGCTGGATCTTGAAAAGGAGGGGTACTGCACAACCACCGGGGAAAAACTTTCTCCTTAAATCAAGTCTGAAACTCTCTAGTTCCATGTATGGACATTTGTGTCTCATTCTCCCATTTTGTACCACTATGAGAAATCCAGTTCTGTCTCCCTGATGACCCTTTGAAGGCACTGAGGGGCTGTTAGGTGCCCCTAAAGTGATCTCTTCTCCAGGGTGAAGCAGCCCAGCTCCTCCTAGCTCTTCTCATATGCCAAGAACTCTAGCCTCTACTGCCTTGTAACCTTGTAAAAGCTCTCTCCAGTTTTCCCATGTGTTTCCTGCATTGCAGGGCCCAAAACTCAATGCCCTATCTAGAGTGATGAGTGCCATAGGGAGAGGGACGATCCTTTTTCCTTGGTCTGTGTGCTATGCCCCTGTTCACACACACGGGAGCTGTTGGCTGCCTTTCCTGCTGGGTGCATCACGTGCTCATGTTCAGCTTGCTGCTTCCCACCTCTCAGGGCCTTTCCCGCAGAGCTGCTCCCCAGTACTTTCATTTTTTTCTGGAGAAAAGCTTAGATGATGCCCTTATATTAGGCCCCTACCTTGCAGATGTTTATCTTTTCCACTGTGTTGGGTGGAATACAAACTGTCATCCTAACATGCATTCCTCATAAAAGGTTAATTTAGTACCCTTGACTTTACTGGGATGAGTCATGAGTCATGAGTTACTCATGTGCATAAATGTTTTCAAGATCACGCCTGGAGCATGTACCTGGGTTTGGAGATCTTTTGATTGACAAATTCATTCTGTTCTCTTTTCTTTAAATATTCATTTGTTAACTTAAAAATCCACTTATTCATACATTACTCATTAAAATATGAATAAAGTTAGTTATAAAAGGTCTAACCTATAAAAAACCCACCCACTTTTTTCTCAATTCTTTTGCAAGCTCTTAGGAAAAGTGTTATTCCCATTATTTTTGAGGGATGCTAATGATTAACAAGGTTCATTATTAGTGGTGTATGCTGATATGTCAGCACTTTGAAGATGAAAAATCTTGGCTTTTCATCAAAATGATTAAACTGTTATCTCTGTCCACTTCAAAATCCTTCAAATAAAAGATTATTTATTAGTAATAAAGGATTAAGCTGCCTAGGAATGATGCAAGGGCATCTTAATTTTCATTGCTTAATAAAGCAAATGTAAATTCTCAGATTTCTATCTTTCAATTTGTTGTTTTTGTTTTTGTTTTGTTTTGTTTTTTCCCTTGAATTTCTCTCAAGGTCTCTCTGTAATTCATTTCAGCTGGTAGGTAATTCAGCTTAATTATTGCACCTTCACAAGTGCATCCTCCGACCAAACACTGCAAAAACTTAATATGCTGGGTCATCTTTGTAAAAAATATTCCAAGTTGTTTTGTTTTGATTTGTTGATTTATTGAAACATAATTTGCTTACAGAGAATGGTTCCAGGTTTGAGATGAATTTACCCAGGGAATCTTTTGCATTAGTAGAGAAGAGTGATGGTACCTGGTTTCTTTTTTGCCAGGTAGCTGCCTTTGACTGGAGATATATTTTACCTCTGAGAATGAAGTGCAAAGACAGGGTGAACCTCATTCTTGTTTGACAGCAAAAAAAAGAGGACCATTTTCTTTTTCTTCTCCCTTCCTCTTCTCCAAGAGTTTAACTTGTAATCTTGACTGTGAGTCTGAGACATAGATTCCTCAGTGGAAAGGTACATTTCTTCTGCTCTGCGTGAGCTAAAGACAGTGGGATGGGGCACCCATGGCTCTGGAAGCACCAGAAAACAGGCTTTGCCTTCCTGAGGAAAAGCAAAGCCTTGGGGTTTATGATGTGAGGACAGTAACATTTTTGAGGCTCCCTCCTTCCCCTTGGACTCCCTCCTTCTGCTTGGTGCTGTGGAAGGAAAGCTGAAACGTATGTGGAATTTCACATGGACTTTGCTGCTATTTGAGGTCTTCCTGTTGGAACTAAAAGCATGGTCATTAAAATGTCATGATGCACTTCCAAGAAAAATACTCCCTGTTTAGTAAAATAATTAAAAGCCTGCATGGTCTCTGCCCTAAGTGGCTATGGAGGGATGAATGAGAGTGGTGTAGAAGAAGTGTACTTGCTTTAATCAGCATTATATTAACCAAGTGGGATCCATGTGGGAGAACTGCTAAAAATCTATCATTCAGTAGGGCTGCACCATTTCCAGACTCTTGGGGAGTGCTCCATGATAATTTTGCATTTCAGACACACTGTGGTTGGGTCAGACCAGAGTAAATCTAAGCCATATTCCGCGCCAGGGTGCTTATAAAATTCTAAATAAATAAAAACTTCCCACAACAGAGTATAATGCATCAGACAACCACCCCTCTGTCAGCCTTCAAGGTATTTCTGTCAGCCTCTGTGCTATTTTAAGCTCCTATATAGGTGGCAAATGCTCATCTTGGCACTGAACTTCAGTGACAAATGCTGCATTTCAGCAGCAAACAATGTCGAAAGGGAGGGCAAGGGAGCTATGGCACTCACTCCTCTGTACAGAGAAAAGGTATATTTTCAGATTTTTTTTTATCTATCTACCCCTACAGCTCTCTCTGCTCCTTCAAATGCATACAGGCTATCTGAGTATCAAATAGTATATGGTGACCACTAAAATTACACTGATAGCTTCTAGGAGGCTCAAGTCAGCAACAGGTGACTTGAGCAGCAACTTAAAAGTGTCTAAAAATGTGTGGAAGTAGGAGAGGTTTGTTATTCAACCTAAAGGCTCCCAGTAGCTCCTGCATATAGTGTTGAGGCTACCTAGATTATGCCTTGCCGAACTGCAGTATTCAGCTGCCTGTTTTCTAGCCTTCTATATTGCTGTCTTCAAATTAATAGCACACAATATATTCCAGAGCTTGTGCACTGAACTTCTTGCAACTGCAGTTGTTCACCACAAAAGCTTCTTTCCCACTGGAGCTGCTTCGAAAGATCCTACAGCTGCTACCGTGACAGCAAATAGGACAATGAATTTCTTCTGCACAAACCTAAAAACATGGATCTCTAGAAGAGAAATACAGAAGAAGCCAAATTCCCAATACACCTGGTTGGAAAAACAATGGCTTCTGGAAGCTGCTGTAAGATGCATTCAATTTACTTAACTTGCAAAAACTTTACACCTTCTTTCTACAGGCTGAAAAACATTCAGCTCTTTTTATAAGCATGCCCTGCTTGGTCTACAAATTGGACATAAACCTTCAAAGATTTTTGCACTTGATCCAGCAATTTCTCTTAAGCAACCTAATGATTTAATTGTGGTTGCATGTATGAGGAGCCCCACTGAAGTCATCTCTATAAAGTAAAACAAATCCCTAAATGCAGCAGTGTACAAAAGTATCAGAACCAGGCCCAGGAAGCTGATATTTCAGATGCAGGTCTGAAACCATTGGGAAAGGTTTTGGTGTATGTTTTCTTGATTGGTGGCATCTTCCTATTTACTGTTTTGGGTGACAAGGCATGTTCTCCTCTGCACTTTCTTCAGTACTTGGCAAGGTTTACATTTCCTCAGGGTCTTTTCCTAGCCATGTTCTCCTGTCACAACCTACAATTTTTGTTTTGAGCTTAGTAGCAAAATGCACAGTAATTGAACTGCAGCAGCGTATGATGAAGATTTTAGGTCTGCTCCACCTCTCCATCACCAAGACCTCTGCATGACCCTGCCTCCACAATCTCTACCTTCCCTGCTTCTACTGGTTCTTGTGGGCTGGTAATCACCTATTGTTTCTCTGACTCTAATTCGGGGGAGTCTAAACCAGGTTATTTATTCCAGTAGTTTCTGGAAACTGTGGATATAATATGCCCTGTACAATAACAGAAATATTACTCTGAAAACAAGGTCCATAGACAGATTTGGGGAGGGGACTTTCCTTACAGATTTTATAGCAAGGTCTATGGTATTTGTTGCAAGGATATTTTTGTGCAGTTTGACTGAAGGGGAGGACATTTTCCAGAAAGAACATTTGTGTAATATATGGAGCACTTATTTATTATTAGGTATGGAGAATTTCTAATTTGGCAACTATTTTCCCTGCTGCCCCAGGCTAAGTTCCCACTACTGGCATAAGTCATGATAGCAAAATGCCACCTTTCTTAGCTATAGAGGAGAGTTGCGTGCTTGCTTGGGAAGAATTCAACAGCTTTGGATGGAAAATTCTTTATCCTTTCTATCAATAGTGCCACTTCTAATGGCTCTGCAATTCTCCAAATAAATGAAACTGTAAGTCTCATTTCCAAACCCCACATGCATTTTTCAAAACTTAGGTCTTAAGGGGGAATTTTACGATTTTGTAGAATGTCCCCAATTTGTCTTGGTAGTCTTGTACCTAGGACTCAGGACAGCTGATTTTCTGCCTCCCCTAAGGCATCTCAAGGCCAGGCTGTGTGTCTTTATTGTACCTGGGATATTCACATGATGTTGCTCTGAGCTGCAGAGCAGTGCAGGCATTAGCCATTACCCAGAAGGTGAGCAACTGGAACGAGAAGGATTTTAGATGGTAACTAGGCATATGATTGCATGTATATGATACTAGAAAACTGATAAATATCCAAAGATTTTACAAATGTCAATTAATTTTCTGGAGCATGAGCAAGTATCATTCTTCACCCAGCTTGTCTGAACTATTTCCTTCACCTTTCAACCTTTACCGCTCATTGTAGAGCTCCTTCTCTTACAGTGAATTTGCAAAATTTGGTCTTTCTGGAGAAACTGTTACTGTAGCCTGTTCTTTGAGGAAACAAAAATTTTAAAGTCAATGATTTGAAAGCCCACAAACATTCACTGGATTTATGTCTTCTAGTCATTCTCCTTGTCTCACTGCTTGTTTCTTCTGACAACCCTCTTGCACTCTTGCAATGAACACTTTTTTATGTAGATCAAAATACAGTATTCATAAATTACTCCAGAACATCTCCATGTCAGTATGTGTTTTCTGTCTAATATAGCCAAAAGCTTTAAGCTATACTCATGACTGTGTCATTTATGGCAGGAACTTGGTTTACTATTCAGCCAGTGCGCCCTAGTCACAAGGTATTTTTTCAGTCAGTGTTCTGAATCAGTCCAAAGTCTGAAATAGATTAGCAGATCTAAACTCATCAAAGACACCAGTACCAACCTTAAGAATATTTATGAATTCTTCAGATCATCTTCTTAACTCCAGATTAAATAGTTGTTATTTTCAAGTGCTTTCTAGAATTATCTCCATCGTAGGTATTTGGGTTGCTTTTGGTATGGCCCACGTTTTCTTTTGCCATCAGTGATAATCATGCAGAGAAAGAAATATATTCACTAATCATAGCTTGTAATTCCTTTTTATTGCTAACCAAACTTTTTTTACCTTTTTGAGAGTGTAGACCCAGTGTAGAGTCATTGAGGGATTTATATCATGTCCCCATTTCAGTGTGTGGGAAAGAATAAAGTGAACAGTGTGCAAAGACACCACATGCTGCTTGATTTTGCATAAATAACTTGGTGAATGTTTGTAGAAATGGAGTTGATCAGCAAAAATCAGCATAATTTACCAGGTCCTATCACTACATAATAGGGCTTAGTTTACTGGGAAAAACTATTTTGAAGAATTTCTCACTATCTAAATTCTGTTTCTCACACTCTGACTTAAAATAGATTTACATTGGAAGATGTCTGTGCTAGAATCAAACTGCCTCTGGTTCTTTACAGAAAATATAAAGGCCATGTAATTTTTATGTCAAATTTATCACCTTTCAGCTGTCCTGCCCTATTGATCTGGCACATCAAAAACACTCATCATTGAGGGGTTTCAGTGGCAAAGCATTTTATAATTGCTAATGAATCCAAAATAAAAAGTGCATGGAGGATGATCATTCTTTCTTGCTCTGACCCTTCAGACTTTCATATTTCCCTTAATTCTTTATCAGAAAGCCAGTAAACACCCCGAGTGTCAAAACATGACTGGTCTTTTTTTAGATGGTATAAGTCAGTTTCATAGATTTAACACAGTGTTTACTTTCTATCTTTCTGTACCCCAGAATCTTCCCATTGAACACTTTTCAGATTAGGATCTCTCTACAAAAGTTTTAGTTTACCTGACACAAGAACTTTTTAAGAAATGTCCTATGTGTTTACTAAAATACCTGTGTAAAAAGGTTTGTAGATGAGACAGACACAATGTTGTATCTATGTTAAGATATGAAAATGAAAATTCAGAAGTCTGTGGGTTTTCTTTCTATAGCTTGCCTTGAGATACACTTTAATAGTACTTTTATAATACAATAATTTCTTTCACAGGAAATGTTACAGGGACCTAAGAAAATTTCCCTTTTTTCTTTGTATCTACTGTTAATGTGCATGACAAATTACAACCTTGTCTTTCTAGCTCTTCCAGAAAAAATGCCCCTGCTTCAGAAGTCCATTTATACTTGGACAGGAAGAGTAATTTAAAGCATAGGATAAAATGAGTTAGGTGATCTGAAACATTTAGAGTAAAAAGGTATTTTCAGAGCATATAGATATTTTTAAAAAGTTTCTTTAAGCACCATGGAGAAGAATAAATATTTTGCTTTGTTTTCCTTCAGAATATAGATCATATTAATGCTGCCATTCTTTACAGGCACAAACAAGAATCTCATATGTGCAAGTAAGTGTATGAGTCAAATAATTCACTGGCCTGAACATTAAAAATATCTACATGCACATTAACTTGACAGCTGATTGGGGTATAACCCTGGCACACAACTCCCTCAGTTCCAAGTACCATATAGCCATAGCTTCATCTCATTGATTCAAACTACGTTATTACATGAATGCATTACTACCACTCAAGTGGATTATTGATCCACATAATTTCTGTCCTTTGTTACTCATTCTTAAACTAGGTCGTTGAAATGCTGTGATTACAGAATATTATTGTTCTAGACTGATCTGTGATTGCTCTTACAAATTACTGGTCTGATTTTCTGAAGTTGTTTTTTTTTTCTCTTTTTTGGTGAATTCCATTATTTTGCTTCAAATTATTGGGTTATGTAATTTTGTCAGCATAGCAACATTGTAGGTGATTAGAGAGATGTAATGTTTCTAAAGGACCAAGAAAACAACACTTAAAAAAGAACCACTTTCCCTTAGCAACCCATAGAAACCTGCTGGCTTCTTTCAGACTTTATAGCTCTTTTAATTAACTTAGTACTGGCTTTGCTATTATACAGAACTAAACCACTGTAAGAATGTTAAGGCGATAAGAAACATCTCATTTAAATCCACTAAAGGGAGAAAAAAGTAATTTACAGCAAGATCTCTGTCCTTAGTTTACCCTTTTGTGTCAAACATTTGAAGAACATCTGGGAACTGACACAGTTTTTCTTAGGACATAAAGGAGTCCCTCTGGAGGAAGCAGGCTCACTTAGTGAGCGAGATGAGAAACATCCATTCTTTGCTGCCTAAAATGTGTCTGAGAATCTGGGATCAGTATCAGATCACAAAATTTTCTTCATTTACATCTCCTTTTAGTGAATGCACCCCCCAGTTTTAGAATTACAGCAACCTTCTAATTTTTAATGAATTTCCTATATTTTTCAGCTGAAGCCTCAATGCACTGATGACTTTTAATCCATGGATTTCAAAAACAGATGAAAATTTCACTCAACTAAATTCCTTCTGACGGAAAAAAATTGTCTATGTATGTGTATTATGTCTGTGGTATGGAAGAAAAAGAGATCTCATTATTTTAACAAGTTTCATGGTTACCTTTAGGCAAAGAAGGGAGGAGTTTAGAGAGGCTTAGGAAAAAGCATTGGAAAAAAATCCAGAAATCTAGAAAGCTTGCTTCCCACAGCAAGGGATTTATGAAGTTCAATTTATTTATTTTTTAAATAGTAGTTTGAGAGATGATTTGATCAAGTGTGGCAAGTATCTCCATGAATAAACAATTGCAGGTGCTGTAGAGATTATTCATCCACTGATGATCAGCAAGAGGCTGAAACTAATCATGTTCCAACTGGAAAAAAATGGGAATTTCTGGTCATGATTGTACTAAAACTCAAATGAAGAGGATAGAATCCAGGTTGCTTAACACCCATAAATGCCAAATAGATACATTTATCAAAATTATTCTCTAACTTTGTCGAATTTTGCAAAAATAATGCAGGCAAGTGGAGTATTTGATAAGCCCTTATGTCCTGACAATGCCTCCTACCACAGGCTGGCCTCTGAAATTTTGAAAACAAAATTTTTCATATCAGATGATAATATTTAAATTTAAAATGTACATTCCAAGTAAATTTGATAAGCAATGATCTTTAAAGTGCATTAGATGCTTTTCCCTTTAATAGCTTAATTTTGATTTTTTTTGTGGCTAAGTTAAGCTTAATATTCTGTCTTTATACTCTGATTTGTAACAAGGAAGTCGTACAGGGTGCACCTAGGCCTACCTGCAAGTCTGCACATTCAGCAGTGTCCATCCCAAATCCTACTTTCCATTCATCCCAGTCTGGGACCATTTCTTTTCACACCGCTTCACTTTGTCTGTCTAGTCTTGTCCTAGGAGCTTGGAAACACTCTGAATGTTCTAGTGAGGGTACAGTAATTGTAATTAGAGAGTGGAAAATTGCTCTGCAAGTGTTCCAGAACACTTACATAGTATCTGCTGAGGGAAGCTGAGAATTTCCTGAAAAGGTTGTGGGTTTTTTTTGTCCACTGAGGGTCAAAGATCCTTTGGGATGATCCTGCTGGTTGCTGACTACAGAGACACCTCTTTGACAGGCACTAAGCAGTGCCGCTTTGGGGAAGCAGCATGAGGGATAAGAAGGCACCTTAGGATCTGGCATTTATTGCACAGCTCCTTGAAAACCTGAACCCCTTCGAGGTTTTCTGTAAGCCTTGTAAAACCTTCTCTTAACTGAGTTGTGCTAGTCCACTCAGGAACAACAGCAATCCTGTGTGATTTGTCACTATTATCAGCTAACTAAAGCAGTTTCAATATTGGACTGAATCAATCCAGAGGACTGAAAAGACTTGCAACAAGATGTGTAAATTCCAACAATGGATAAATTAGAGGTCATTGTGAGCTGTTCCTGGATATTCTGTGAACAGGAGAAATAGTTAAACTCGTTAATAGCACAGTTCCTTGCAAAATAACTTTTTCAGTCTTAGTCATGAAACATCATACACAGACAAATTGTCTGCTCTTAAACCTGGTCCTTAATGCAAGCAGTTTTTCAGGAAGGGGGCAGGGTGTCACTTCACCCTCACCCCTATGTCACTAGCCCCAGTAGTCTCATTGCAGAAATGTGCTTTTCTGTGCTGTGTTAATATCTGTCACTGTTGCTAACCTAAAAGTACTGCTGTACTTGGCACTTTCATCTCTTCCATCATGCTTGCCAATAGCCCCAAACTGCTTGCTGAGATGGAGAAAGAATTGAATTAATTCAAGCTCCATGATGAGACATATACCTGGATTCCACTACTAAATTTATTTGGAGTTCTTTCTCTTGCTGCTTGCTGTTGTTTCAAGAAAGGTTGAAATTCTGATACTGATGGTGATTATTGGCTGTTGTCTGAACAACATTTTACTGTTCAGAACTAAAAAAGGAAAATAGCTCTTTTCAAAATGTGATGTAAGTGCCATGATTATTTCACTCTAGCAGCTTCATTCCATTGAAAGTGATGAAATTATCAAAACATTGGCTCACATTTTTTGCTTGTATATGTCCTCTCACAAAATTTAGGAATTCAATGCACAAGAGAGTAAAATAATGAGATTAACTGTATGTCTTTGTGTGTCTTGAGCTATTTACAATTATGAGAAAAATAGAACAAACATAGTTTTAATTCTGTGTGCTTTGTAGGGGTTTGGTATCTCACAGGACATCTTTTAATGTCTTCAATTCTGGGACTTTGGACTAATACAGTGGCTTTCAAATTCCAGTGCCAACCTTTGCTTCCAAACTGTCATTGAAGGAATTGGCAGTCTTCCTCTTTTTGATTTCAATGGATCATTTGATCAAAACAAACAAGTTACAAACACCAAAGTTTTTAGCTTATATATTCATGAGGAGGCAAAAATTTTACATGTCCTATTTCTGCATAGGCAACATGATTTGTACAAATCTCCAGAATGCTTCATTGACTCCAATCCACCTCATAGTCCATTGGGTATGAAATAAAACCAGAAGAAAATTGGTATTTACTGTCACCTTTTCACTTCAATGCCTATTGTGCATTCTAAATATCTCTGAATGCATTACAAGGCCATTCATCATGGGCATGAAATCACTGATTGTGTTACACTGAAGACTTTAATACCATAGAGATTGTTTCTGAAGTATGAACTTGGTGCTCTTGATGATAAGAAAGACCACTGGAATGACTGTGGACTTTATCCAAGGAAAGTAAGAATAGAAAAGAGTGGTAGGTTGTCGCTCCTGCAACATTTGGTCTTGGTGGCTCAGCCATGTGGGTTAATGGGAGAGGATTCCAGAGTTAGGACTGTTTTGACATCCTGAGAATGATGGGAATATTCACTCACTGTTCACACAGATTAAAGCGGGGGAGGAAGAAGAGGAGTTTTTCTGAGAAGATACAGTCAATAACAGGGAGACCATTTCCACTCCATACACCTTGTTAGTTAGAGCTTTACATCCAACTTACTTCTGGCAACTACAAAATACATAATAAAATTAATAACAGTTCACTGCCTCCAGCTGCTCACAAGAAACAGATGCAGTTGTGGACCTATTTAGTCAGCATTTCTTCCTTCTCAGTTATACCTCATCTTGAGCAGGGAATATTTGAATAATGAATTGTGTATTTGACTATGAAGTAGGACAGATATAAATAAAATTATTCTCCTGAAGTGCTGCATTTACTAAAGCAGTTTTACAGTTAAGCACAGGAGATTTAGGAGAAGCACATTGTGGGGAATGTGCAGTTTTGGCTTTATTCATTTGGGGAAATTTCCTCTCAGTTGTATCCAGTGTGAGATAAATGTGCACAGTAAGAAGAGTCCTTTGCCCTGACACGAAATGGCTGATCTTACCCTCCATTTATACCTCCGTGGGTATACTCTGGATTTTGTTACCTGACTGAATCTTTCTTTTTCCTTTACAGATGAGAGACAATAGCCTACCCATACCTGTAACCCCTCTACCCAGGCATCTCTCTAGAAATTTCTGAAATGTTGAAGATCCCCTTTTCTGAAATGTGTTGTGACCCTAGCATATATCCACTGCAGAAACATTTCAAGGGAAATCACATGAGTTTCTAAGCCTATTAAAAACATGTTTTAAATGTCCTATATAATTCAGGGTAAAATATTTCCCCTTGCTGAAAAGTAATTCTGTCTGAAAGTAGGAGCCAGCAAAAGAGGAGCTTTTTCAATGACCATTAACCTTCATATAAGGATAGACAAATCAGCTTGGCAAATTAAGCCTTGGATAAACACTGCAAGGCTTTAAAATTCCTGTATAACCCAACTGAGAAAATTGAGAGGTTATTCAGATAGTCAATTACATCTTCAATGAAAAAAAGGCTGAAAACATTCATAATTTAGAAGAAACTTGTAAGTCCCAAAAGAAAGGAGAAACTATTTGAGGTACATTTATACTACAAATTAAACAGTCATATAATTGCTAGAGCTATGCCTGCAGCTTACATCACCAAAAAAAAAAAAAAAAAGGAAATTAAATAATAATAGCAAAAATGACAGTAATACATTTAGACAGCCTTATTTAAAGAACCAGGGGACTGGAAACAAATGGTTACAGCTAGAGATATAAATAGTCCAGGTAAAAGATAATGGTAATAATGAAATATGAAACACCAGGATAGGAAGAATTATAAGTGGCAGACCAAAGGCTTTTATTCTGCAGCTCTCCATGTTCTAACTGGCCAAATAGGTGCCTAAGAAGATTGGCATTGTGGTGCTCTCACAAAGGAATCTCCTGAAGTTGAGCACTGGCTGGCTCCTCCCCTGCCCTGCCGCTTTCTGCTGTCCTTCTCCTTCAGGAAGGACCTCAGGGAGTCCATCTTGGCCATCTTTTATGGAGATTTGGGGAATTTTTAATCAGATGTGATTTGTTTGAAGCTGACCAAAAGGTTCAGAAAATGTTTTGGAGGCAGGAGAGACACAGGCACTCAGGCAATGATTAAATACATCTAATCACCTTGAGAATGCAGGTAAAATATAATGCCCCAATGAAGAATTTCATTTAAAAGCTCTTTTTCTTTCATATGCTCTGTGATTCTTTGAGCTTCTCAGTCTTGGTTATGAGAAGGAACCTTATAAACGTATACAAATATCCAGAAGTGGGGTGCTAAAAGGAGGGATACAGGCTCTTCTCAGTGCTGCTGAGCAACAGGACAAGTGGCAATGGGCAGAAACTGAAGATCCACAGGAAGTGGATGGGCACAAGAAATTCCACCTGAGTATGAGGAAGAACTTCTCGACTGTGCAGGTGATTACACATGAGAACAGATGGCACAGAGAAGTCATGCAGTCTCCCTCTCTGGAGATACTCAAGAACTGTGTGGACACAATCCTATCCATGGGCTCTGGGATGATCCTGCTTGAGTGGGAGGCTGGACCAAGTGCCCCACTGAGGTCCCTTCCAACCTGACTGATTCTGTGATTTTGTGAGTTTTATAAACAACCCAGAGCTAAGAATGTAAGAATTGTGAGGCTGCAGAGATTCACAGATTCATCTTACAGAGACTAATACATTTCATTCTTTCATTACCTTGCCTTTTTCTTAAGATACTCAAGGTGACTTCTGCTGAGAAAGAGACTTTTTCCAAATTTGCTAACATCTGCATTTCCGGGTTGGTAACACTTCACATTTTTGAGAATCTTGCCATTTAGTGTGCCAGAGACAATGTTTTCCATTCTACAAAACCGATTCCAAATATGGGGAGAGCGTGTTACGTCAAGCCAGTGTTACAGATTTAGCATTAAGCAAGATTGAGAGATAAAATGACTTGCTAATAAGAAAACAGAAGTTTGCTACTATGAAATAAGGTTTAAAAAATATAGGAAACTTATTGAGTCCGCGCTTAGTATAAGAAATTTTCTGTGCTACTCCAAAATTGTCATGGCTTTGCAGGTCAGCTCACACTGGCCTCTGCACCCTACCCTGGGCTTGTTAGGTTCTGGGAAGCTCTGAGATCTGTGTCTTTCCTGCTCCCAGCAGAGGCTGAAAAGACAGTCTAGAACGCAATTTCCCTTTGAGATTTTTTTCTTTTCTCATGACCAGCCATAATCCTCATTTCATGTTATCCCCCCTTTTGTGGGCTGCAGTTTGGATTCCTATTTCCATCTTTAACTAGAAGCAACAGAGACCTGGCATTGTGTATCAGTCTGTTCTGTTCTGTTTACCGGGCCCTTAAAGATATCCATAGCTAGATCAACCTATTTTGTCATGAGATATGAAATTTACAATATTTATTGCACTTTTTGCTATAGTCATGACTCTACATACGACAGTAAATCTAAAGAATGACAGAAATGAGTGTGAGCTGTTTGATGGCACAGCATACCCATATGCTTTGTCTGCTAGAGTAACAGGTTTACCACCCTGCAGTTGAAGTTGTTTGAGGTCTTTCCTTAGAATATAAATACTCAAACTTTTAAGGGCTACAGATACTTTTATACCATGAGCTTTAGCTGGTACAGACCTTTGATCCCCTACGTAATAATATAAAATCTACTTGAGCATTAATTCTGCTCTTAACTGTGGTTTGAACAACAATGTGGCCAGACTGTTATTTAACTGGATTTTAGGCATATTATTTAGGCACGGTAGATCTCATTTTCTTGGAAAATTCACTAGAGTGATTTAAACTGTAAAACCTTCAAAAAGCATAGATTTTGCAAATTATATCCCTTGTGCAACCATATAAGAAATATCTATAAATGCAGGTCATTACTAAATCCCTTCAGGAAATATAAACAATGGCCACTGAGTATGTTTGGACAGGACTGGGTACTTTGGGTGAAATGGCTTTCTGGAACATGATATGCTGTGGCATGTGTTATTAGCTGTTGACTCCCTTGGTTGATTACAACAGCTTTCATGTCATTGCTGAGCTCTTCTGAAGTAGAAGATTTTGGGTGCATTCAGAAATATTAGGATGTCACAGTGTAATTCATTTAAATAATCATTCAGCCAGCTGATAGTGGACTGATGATATATTTGAATTAGAGAGAAACAGATTCAGGGTAACTCCTGGCTTGTTAGCTGGAGTGCTCACCAGTTAACGTGTCTGAGTGTCACATTATCAAAATAGCATCTGCTGGGCTGGGTCTCTCAGGGCATATAGACACTAGGAGGTGAAAGCATGTATCCCACATAGGCTTCAGTTTCAAGAAGGTCTTGAAACTGTTGCTCAGTTCTACCACACCATCTCAAGCCATGTCCCTCATCTTCCAATTATGTGAATACTTAAGTAGGTTTTTTTTGTAAATGACACACTTAAATATAGTGTCCTAGATTTAGATCACTATAGATGCTAAAAACTTTGTTGCTGACCCTTAGCACCTAAATCAAAACGTACAGGATGTACATGGCATTGAATTCAAGTATTTCGTTGAAACTAATGGAAAGAGCGGGCTGGAATTAGTGGACCCACAGGAATATGGAGTAAAGGAATTTCAAGAAATGTACAATTAAATACTGAGCTCTCTGAATGATGAGTAATTGTATCATTATAAATATCCACTTGCCAACGCATTGGCTTGAGGAAATGTTGCTGCATGATGAAATATGCAAGATGATTGAAACCCTGCTGATTGCAGGGACATCATGCAGAGATAGATGGGGACAGAACACAGCTTTCTTTGTCATGATGGAGCATTTTCAACCCCTCCATCAGCCTATCATCAGGCAGGTGGAAACAAAAGCTTGAGACACACCTGGCTCTTATGCTGTGCTGTAAAAGACACAGCACTAACTGGGTGCCCAGCTCCTTTGTCCCCTCCTCACAGAATCTATCCTCAACTTAATGCCTGACCCCAAGCATCTCTGAAGAAGCACTGTGGGCCAGCACAGCTGTTTGTTAGTGCTCAGGTGGAGCTAACAGACCCAAATCAGCATTTCTAAAAATGACAATTTCAGCCCTCTTTTGATAGAAGGCAGCCAGGTAAACTGTTATTGTGAAATGTGCTATAGCTATGCTTAGCACGGTGTGCTACAGTGAATATTTTGGTTTAGCTTTCACAGCCCTGAAAACACAGGCAGTGTCTGGCAGTGCATGAGCCATGCAAATTTCATGAGTAAGGAAACAGTGGATTCCTGCACTTCTCACTGACACTGGCTTAGTGCAGGCTCTCGCTTGAAAAACAGCCTGAGAGAGAGGGGTCGGAAATCCAGACGCAGGACAAAAAGGAAGCAGCAAGACTAAGTAGACTGGAAATTAAGTAGACTGGCATTTTCTGAAGGATAAGAAATGAAAAGATCCTCTTATGCCTTTTCCAGTGACATATGACAAGTTACATCAAGTGCTCTGTGGTGTATCACCCCTAGTAGTTTAGCTGGGGGTGCTCCAGGGAATGCTCCAGGGATGCCTGCAGGTCCCTGAGGCTGGTGCTTTGGGTCCATATGCATGAGCCCCCCTCTTGTATCTAGATCTGTCTCTATACAGAAGCAGATCTGTCTTTCTCCAGCTGATTCTGGTATTAATGATGGTGTGACAGGGGGATTTATGTAGCCAAACTCATTAAAGAATAAAACAGCCTGTGAGAACATGGTAATACATAGTATAGCATATCTGTAAATATGGCCATGACCAAGGAGTATATTAATGTAATTACCTTGTTATAGTAATATTTTTTCCTTGTTTACTTATTGGTATTTAAATTAGTGGGAAGTTTGTGAGGACCTTTATCTGCGTGGTCATAATACCCTTCCTAAAAACTTCCAATGATGTAAGAAAAGAGAAACTGACTATTGCCAGGGCAAAGTTATTCTATTTTACAGCTGAGCAGGTAAGGGGAGGATTGATTAGGCAGCTTCCTGAAGGCAAGACACCAATGCAATGTCTGTGAGTTTTTGTAACAGAGGTTTTATTAAATCCTATCTGATGCAGCCATATCCTAGACAGTCAGAAATAATGTACAGATATATACAGCAATTCCAAACATCTCCTGGGGCAGAGTGTGCACACAGGAATAGCAACACTATGCAGCCTGTGGAGAAACCAATGAGAAAACCAAATTTAGAAAAAATAAAACCCTTTGCTTTTTGTTTGCTCAGGTTTTATTTGTTTTCTTATTTTTCGTAGTTTCTGTTTCCCCTGGAGTACTATCTTTTCATCTTTTATCTTTGTAACAGAACATTTAGTTTTCAGTAGTCCCCAGAATGCAGTTCCATCAATAAATATCTTTATACTTGATGACTGAAAAGTGTCCTATATCAACCTGTTGATCCTGTTCGTGCATGAGAAACTTCAGAATCCTGGTTTTTCAGGGCGAGTGTAATTACTGTGAAAAGTAAATACAGCTCCAAATTTGGCCTTACCTTCTGCAGCATCTATGCCCAGTTACAATATCTGGAAAAATACTGGTACTTTTAGATTAAAACATAATGATCTTGTGGAAATTTAGACAGGAAGCTGACACAATTCTTAAAGGCTTAAGCTCTGAATAGAATCAGTAGCTTTTAGGTCTACATTTCCATTGCTATGTCTGTCATAGAAATACCTATTTAGCATTTTTCTTCTCTTACCTCTCATTTATTTCCCAGCATTTTTAATGATGCAAGACTCGTTGATACATGTGAGAGAAAAATGATATGAATACCGGTGCAGAAAGTATGGTTGTAAATTATGTTCATGCTTTCCATCCGGTTGTTTTTAGTTCTCTCAATAAGCCTCAGTAATGGAGAAAGATGCTTTTCCAAATATGCAAAATTCCAAACGCTGAATGCTTTTCAAAATACACAAAAAATCTACATCAAGGTTCCACCCTACTCAGGAGCAAAGAGTATTGTCAGAAGGGGCTGCTACCTATGCAGATGGTTTGAGCTCCATAGAAGCATCAGAAATTATGTTCTGCAAAACTGTAGGACTGTGTGCTTCCTTCTGTTTGTGCTGTCTCTGGGGCCTTGGTGCATACTACAGAACAGTTATAATAATAAATAACTTGAGTCCCAGTGTGCCTCGTAGAGAAGCATAATGAAGCTGCCTGTTTAAAAGCTCGTCTGGCCTTTAATTAGCTCCTCCGCAGAGCCAAGCACACCCTGCACTGTGCAGGAAGGAGCAGTCCTGTACGTGTTTGGACCACACTTCTCACTTTCTGGGCGCTGGCTTCCCACCCCTCTGGCTGCTGCTCTGGGAGCTGCTTGCTTGCACATCCCCCTGTACACCGTCCGTGCTGCGGCTGAGCACCCCAGGGGAACAGGAGGGCTGCACTGAAGGAGGCCCCAGGAAGGACAGCACAGGGGTATGGTCAGGATTTCCTCCCATCTCCTCTGACTCAGCAGCTGAATCCTGGGCACATCTTTTGCTTAGGAGTGTCAGAGAATGATTTCCAAAGGTCTTTGGACTGAGAAAATCAACACCTGTAGAGGTCTCTCTTCACTTGGTCAGAGGAGATTTATCTCCCTTCCACCAAGACTCCTGCCTAGAGCATGTGTTCTGCAAATCCTCTCCAGCAAAAGCTACTAACGTGATAAAGCTCTCAGAAATTATCATTTCACAGGTTAAGGTAATTCATACAGAATCCTTACTATTCAATTTATTCTGCCATTTTTGGAGTGATGAATTCACAACATACAGCGGTAATCGTCAGGCAGCTACATCTAAACCATGTAATAGCTAGATGTTCTAATGGGAATTGACAGCTGACATGTACCAAAAGTGTTACTTACTGTGGCCTGAAATTGAGGGAATGATGTGACAAAATTAAATACTTGCATGCTTCCCGGCAGCAGCTCTGATTTTACTAAGGAACGAAGAAATACAATTACTGCACAAAATTTTCCTGCCTGTTAAGTTTGATCAGGGTTTTATATCTACAATATACCACTTCAAACTATGCCACCAGGTATGCATGTAAACACATTTATCTTGATGGACGTCCCAACTTGCTTTACACAAGAAGCAACACTATTTCCTGCAACAGCAGTATCTTTGAGGAGGAAAAAAACCCAGAACAACTACCCAGCTTTCTTATTCTTTTAACAGGCAGCTATTTAAAAATAATTCTTTCTAAAATTTAGTTTAGCATATGAGAGTCATTTGACAGGATTTTTCTTCCAGATTTTGAAGGCAATTTCATCACCTTAATTTGGTAGCTCTGATTTTTACCTTTTTTACCGTTTAAAGATATAAATTTGTAAAATCCTAAAAAAAAACCCAACCCCCCCAAAAACCCCTTGCAGTAATCCTGTGCTCTGCTTTTTTGACAAGCATATTTTGTAAGTAAAAATGGCAAGTTTCTTCAAAAGGGATTCCTGTAGGTGGACTCTGCAGTAGTTTAGGTGAAAAAGTGGAGGAATTCAATAGGTATCAGCCTGTTTTGCTTTCCAAACTGCCGGGTTAGCAAGGATCAGGTGGTGGTGTAATGCCTTACACATACTCAAAATATCTTTCCAGCAGGGAGATGTAGAATTACAGTTTTTTTACATGTTGCAAGACTGGTGGGATGATTATTTTTCTCTGTCATGAATACCAGAATGGATCTATTTCAACAGAGAACAAAATAAGAGCAAAAAACCCAGGCAAATTTGTTTGAAGAATTCCCAAATCTGAGCAAATGTTAAATTGTTTATTTTTTCATAGTCTGAATTAATGGTGACCAAGAAGGTATTTTAATCACTTGCCAGATCAATGCCTGGGAAATGACTGGGCCAAGTATTCCTGAATCTGGTCAGAAGAATTATGGATGAAAATTGCAATGGCATATTGATGATTTAGAAACTATTTGGCCAATGTGTGGCTTGCTTAAGACAATGCAAACTGGATCTCACATTGCTCTGGAGCATGCTTTTCCATGGTAAAATCAAGTTAAAATAAAGTGGTATTTAATAAAATAAATTGGGTTGTGCCCAATTTATCTAGAGTGCCAATAAATCTAGAGTGCCTAGTGGCTAGGCACTCTAGAATCTTTAGGCCAACAAATAGAATTTCCCTTGCTAACGTAGTTCAATGCTAGGGAAAAACCTGAGTCCAGGAGCCCAGTACAAAGCAGTTTCGCTGGATTTTGACTGATGGATTGGATTAAAAACATTAGCACCTGCCAGTGAATTTCATGTGGTCAATTACAGCCTGCTCCTGTATAACCAGTCTGCATCCTCTCTTTCCAAGAGAGACACTTCCTCCTTAGGAAGTTGCAGTTATGTCATAGCAAGGGCAATCTCCTGCCTGTTCCTCTGTTCTCATGAGAGAGGTGAAGCCTGGCTAGATTTTTAGGGCAGTGCCCCTAAATCTGATTAATTTAATGATCAGACAGAGCTATTCAAGGCAGGTGGGAGCTGAGTCAAGTGACTGCCAGTCCGAAACTGCCGGTGGAAGTGTCTCACCTGCTGGCTTATGAAGGACCTGAACTTCAGCTCAGGCAGAAAATGTCTGAGAATCATAGTATATTGTGAGATGGAAGGGACCCACCAGGATCATCAAGTCCAACTCCTGGCCCTGTGCAGGACACCTCAAGAATCATATCCTGTGCCTGAGAGTATTGTCCAAATGCTTTTTGAACTCTGTCAGGCTTGGTGCTGTGACCACTGTCCTGGGGAGCTGTTCCAGTGCCCAACCACCCCTCTGGGTGAAAAACTTTTTTCTGACATTTAACCTAAACCTCCCCTGCCTCAGCTTCATGATATCTCCATTCACCAGCCTTCCTTTGCCCACCCCTGGCTGATGTAAACCAACAATATTACATTGAAACACACAGGATTCAAGGGGACACCTGTGAAGCTGGCATCTGCCCAGAGCAGGGTGTGTGAGTGCAGCCTTTGGAATCGTTTTTGTTTCTGCCTGAGACACAAACCTGAAATAGACTGGGTTAATTCTTCTTGCACTCCCAGTTGCCAGACTGAATTCCTTCTTTCTCACACTAACCCTATTTCCTTTTTTACCCAAGGATTCCTGGTGCGTGAAGAGATGCAAGTTGGAATTTATACTTCTGACTGAAAGCTATTTACTGTTCTTGTTGATTTCAATTGAAGAAGGAAACATTTCTTATTTAATCATAGTAAATTGCATTCAGAGATATAAAAGCATTACACAAAGGAGAGTGACTGGTTAATCCACTTAAGATATCCTAAACTAAAAAGACAAGCTCTTGTCATTATACCAGTGTCAATTCTCACCAGAGCTTTGAGTTATCCAATAATACAGCTCTTTCAGGGGGTCTAGTCCTGCTTTTATTGAAGACAATGGCAGAACTCCCAATGACACCAGGAGGAGCAGAAGCCACTTAATAATCTGTAAGCTGCTTGTTCAGTAAGAGTCATAGTAATTACACATATGGCCACATAAGGAAGTTTGGCTGAAAGTAATTTAAAAAAAATATGGAAGAGAAATTCTGTTGTAATAGAAAAATACTGAAGAATTAAATTGAAGAGACAGAAGGTGATAAATCATTTGACATTATAAAATGTGGACAAATTGTAAGAATTACTTTAGGGATATCAAGATGGGCATAAAGAACAGGTCTGTATGAATGAAATCTTTGAAACCTTTATTTCAGCATTAAGATAGAATTTTACAGGTTTAATTACATGCTGAGATTTGCACTGTTGGAAGCACCTAATTTCAGCAGGACTGTGAAGAGTATAAATTAGTATATTACTGACTTACTCAGATTGTGTTCCTTGAAATAGGGAGCTGGCTTCAAAAGAAGGGGAATAAAAAGAGGGAAAACTGTGTAGATCTTATGGCTAGAAGGAACCATTTAAATTGCTTCAGGGGAATTTCAAGTTAAATTTGGAAATAGCTTGTCTCCAGAGGTTGCAAAATCTTTATTAGTAGCAGTCTTTGAGAGTAAGTATTAGATAAACTTTTTTAGGGATGTCAAAAAAAGAGCAGATCCTGACCTGGGAAAAGAAGGTAGGCTAGAGAATGTCTTGAAACCCTTCCAGGCATATTTTCTTTCATTTCTATTTTTAGTTTTTCAATATGATGATTTCTTCTAATTTATGGATTTCATAATTTTACTCACTGCTGCTTTACAGAATGTAAAGACTCCTATTTGGCATCTGGTCTGGTTTTAAGAGCCTTATAAAATAAAGATTCCCTTCATCACATTCATGACAGCAGTGCCTAATGACCAACGAAGAATGGTGCCACTGCACTAAGTGTTGTACTCAGCAAGCATTAGAGGGCCAGCTCCTCTGAGGCTTTTGTGCTAAAAACCCTTTGCTTCTATGTACACATGGTGAATCACGCTCATGCCACACGGTCCATGCGATGTCGTTCTGCTCCATTTGGAGAACTTTGTTGCACTGCCCATTTTCTTCCTCTGAAAGTCCTTACATGTAATAAAATAATTCTTTTGGTCAGTGATGCAGATTTGACTCCGCTCCCTGAGCATATCCCACCGGAACAGAGGTGCCTGTGTTGAGAGGTTCCTTACCTCTCCTCTAGATGAGATGAAAGGGAGAGGTACCTTCCAGGCATGTGAGGTCAGTGTTGCCTTGCAGCAATGATTCTCCTCCCCCTTACCACACTGAGTATGTAAGGAAATTCAGATGTCAAACCCCCTAACCTAGGAATTTCAACCTGGCTGAAGGTTCTTAGATGGACTTCATCTTTAAATTTCCTCAGTAGGATGCTTCCTTGATTTTTTTCAACAGATTCAGTGGCTTCTTTCTTCACAGACAATGTTTCTATTCTCAGTCTTTTACCAGCAATGTCAAGTGCAGACCTTGTTTTTACCATATCTGTCATGAAGGTCCTACCAACACATGCTTCTTAAGCAATTATTTTGAATTACAGTCTTCCCACTCACTGCTCTTTACCTTCACTCTTTGCTGGACCTGGTAAAATGACCCTGCAGACAGGAGCATGAGCGCTACCACCATACAGTTATAAGACGCCAAGAATAGATTTTGCTGCCAGTGGGGCCTTATACCCATGTTAATGCCAACCATCTGCATCATTTAGGCATTCTCCCAGACTTCAAAAAGTTGTATAGGTCTTTCACTATTGTTTTGATATTCAGAGTTTGCTTTTAAGGACTGATCTCACTGTGGGAGGCATTTCAGTTTGAACCAAGTACCACTATCAAATCTGATTGTGCGCTTTAATGTTTCCTTTCAACATCCAATGTTTTGAAGTAGGATTCCCAGTCTAGGTTTACTTTTTTTTTTTTTCTGAAGTGATACAATTTTCCACTTGTAGTGCACTGTAGAGATACTCACTGCACAGACTCACAGAAATTAGTCTACCATGAAAGAATCTATTTCATCTTATTATTTTGTCAGCTTCTTACTAGTTATGTTTCTGTTTGGAGGCATGGGCTGGGGGAAAGAAAACCTGTACTAACCACTGTGAAGAAAATTAACTCTAGCCCAGCTGAAACAAGCACACTAGTACACACACTGAGCAGTACAGCACTGGTCAGGCACCTGCCAGTTGATTCTGAATCAATCTGAAAAATTCTGGATAACAGCTTGGAAACCATAGTGTTCACCATTTGCCACAACCGTTGTAAGAGGGAACTGTGAAACATCATGGCCTCAAAGAAAACAAAATGAAACCCATACTGTAACGAAGGTAATGGGAGAAAAATACAGCAGATCAGCTTGTTTTGATTAATACCAGCAAAACTGTAGTGGGCTTCTGTTGTTACTAATGGACATCCAGTCAAAGCTCAGCAAATGCAAGCCTGTGTCAGGATGGTTTCACTGCTCTTAATGCCTCATCTTGCAGTAAAGATGTTGCAGCAGTACCTATCCATGCTCAATTCACACCCTCAAGTGCACCATAGAGTCTTCTAATGATAAAGATAACGAACCATTGAAATGAAGTGGTTGGAAATTGTAAAACCTCTCTGCTGAAAGTCTTTAAATGGAAACAGAATAAAAAGCTATCTGGAATGATGTAGTTAGAGATGATTCTGCCTTTGGGTAAATAGACAAAGTAATTGACCCCTTGATGTCCTGGCCATGTGCATTTTTTAACATTATAACCTTATATTTTCATTGGACAGTAAGCCTTGCTAATGTGTTTTTCTGAGGCTCTTGTACTACCTCAGTGCAATGTTGATGCATCAATCTTCAGAGTGATATCTGAGCACTAGTAATGCCTGCTATTAGGTTTGCTTGCAAAATTACATTCCAAAATGACATTATTCTAAGATTGCTCTGAATGTAACGAGTCATCTCCCTTCCTGCTGCTGAGTTTTTCAGGTCTTTGAGTGTCCTTGCACCCAGAGAAAGCCTTCAAATGTGATGAGCTATTTATCGTCAAGGATGGCAGCTCCATACTTTTTGAATTTAATAAGGGAAAATATATATCTAATGCATAGATATTTGCAGGTTGGTTAGTTCTGTGCACTGCATGTAAAGAATTCCTTGCTTTTTAAATTATGCATATCCCTCTCTCCAGCTTTCCTACAGAATTTGCCTGGTGGCATAATTTGGTTTTGTAAGAAGAATGGGTGTTAAAATTATTGTTAGGTTATGTATCTACCAAATTTATCTCTACCAAGTTCCAAAGTACTTGTTCAACTGGGTTTCTGATTTTTATAATTAATTAAAATATTATTTGGTTGGTAGCCTGGAAGATGCTTCTGTAGAACAATCCAGATAGAATAAATCCACGCTTTCCTCCTGGGCTGTGCTTTGTTTGGGTGTAGTGATCCACACATAGACTATGACATGCCAGAAAATTCCTATGGATTTCCTTGAAGGAAGGGACAAGTCTGAGAATGTTTTATTATGATGTCTTTGAAAATAGGACCCAGGATCCTTCAATGCATTTTTTTCTGTGAGAATGTATCTCTTCTGTTCAGCCAAACAAGTGTGAATTTACTGTATTTTCTTATTACACAAATTTATGTTATATGATTTAGATGTAGTCTCTGAACAGAGAGAATATATTCCTATCTGATATTTAGTCTTTTCTCGGACTTTTAAAAAAACCTTTTAATGTACAAATTTAAAATTTAGTTAATATGGTATTTAAGATGTAACACTCCTTTGTTATTTAACCTGTCATTATGTCTGATTATTCTACTACATTATGAGCTTATTCAGAATAGAAGAGAAAAACATCTTGTCTTCCTGACAAGGCAAAGCAGCAGAAGAAAATGGTGACACAAAGAGATAGTGGATCCCATTCTGCCCCATTAGATTGTATTTACACCAATGGTTTTCTAGACATTTTAGCAAAGTTATTCTGAATTTACATCTGTGTCATCATGGACAGGATTTGGCCCACTCTGTGTGAAGGCTACATCCAGTTGTTATGGCAACAAGATTTCTAAAAATTGTGAGAGAATACTAGGTTGTTGTGATAAATGATGCATTAAAAGTGACTGCTTTCTTGGGATTCATAGTTTTAATTGATGCTTTTTTTTGTGTGTAGAATCCCTCTTTATTGATGGATGCAATTAGTCAAGATGCTGTTATAACAACTTTATCATTCCAATGACCAGATATTACATAGGAGATGACCAGGTTAGGTTTTATAGCAAGATGAGAGATTGGTTAGTTTAAATTTATATGACAAACTTATATTCTGTGCATTCCAACTGATGTCTGCAACAGGTGTCTCACAGCAGCGGGAAGCAACCTAAAGCTAATGTTATCACATTGACAAGAAAGAAACTACATTTTTAACATCTGAAGTATTCTATATTCTGAAACAGGCTTGTGGGAGAAAAAAAAAAGTTTCTGTGAGTTCTTTTACTCGTTTCTTTCAAAATCCTTGCCTGGAGATATAACGTGTATAATGCTGCCTGATTAACTTCTCTCTGGTCTGTACTGAGTTGAGGTTTGAAGTCTATAAATCTATTTTTCCAGCCCTCTGAATTTACAAAATATTTGGCTGAATTCGCTTGAGTGGCTCCACCAGTCCTCCCATCCTTACAAATTAGCCTGCAGCAGTCATGTCCTTGGGAGGAGAGACCTGACTACTACCCGCCTCCTTGAGAGTTATGGGCAGCACAGATTAAGAAGCAAATGCAGAAATGGGGAGCCTTGGGAGGCTGAAGGTAGAAGCAAAACAAAGGTGAATTTCAGTTTTAATGATGCAGCACAGTACTGTGCATATACAAACAGATGCAGCCCTGTTCCAGTTTGCAGACATTGAAGTTCAGATGTTTGCATATGGGTGTCCGTACGTGCCTAAGCTTGCAGCATAGCCAATGGTGCCCAAATCAATGGCATGTGGTTTCGTTACCTCAGTGTGCCGCCTGTTGCCATATGAGATGTTTTGGGATGTCAGAGACTTCAAGGGCTTCTGGGAGGTCCGGCCATATTTGAAGCGGAAATTGGATATATCTAAAATGGCATCAATATTTAGGCAATTGAATTTTCCCATTACTTAGGCTGGACAATTAACATCTTGGATATTCAGATGACACCAATGTTAGCTTTGTTTCGCCTAATCTGTGTTAATCTGAAGTCTAACAAAGTCTTAAAAACCAACTCACATGTAGATACCTATATTATAGACACCTTATTGTCTAAAAATGAGTAATGAATTTTGCATTTGATTGTTGTTTTCCAGCCATAACCCTAACAGCAAATGAAACAAAGACAAAAAAAATGTTTGGACCTTTTAATTTTTAGTTAATTTCCTAATTGCTCAATTGAACTCAGAATAAAATTTCTACTATTTTCGGAAGGGGGAAGACAGGATGCATGATTTAGAAATATAGAAACGTAGAGATTGAGAGATATAGCTCACTAATGAAACCATCTGGGGGAGCGTGGTTCTAAGTCTTCATAGCCTTGTTTATTTAAGATGCTTAAACATAAACTATCTAAAGTAGTATTTAAATTCTTTCTACTGTCACTGTAGAGAGAGACACTTGCACAGGGTTTCCTTTCCACTACTGACTCGTGAGCCTGACTCATGGGGCATTATATTCAGAATAGCTCCTAGTTGACCAGAGTTTGATAAGTTGCTATGAATGATTGCAAATAACTGGTACGACAATGATTTGGGTGCTCCAGTCTGTAGGTAAGTGGGAGTGCATGAGATAACTCCATGTTTTCACTTCAACAAACAGATTTAAAATATTGACAATGACTTATATTAAGAACTATTTTTACAGATAGAGAAATTTGGAAATTAATTGATAAACTAAATTTTCAGATAAAATCACTGCTATGGCCCTGACACACTGATGATTAGAAAAGGAACATGAACCTTCTGTGAGCTGGATTAGTTTCTGTGTCCTGCAGTGTGACCAGAAAATTTCAGGATACATATCAATCAATAGGAAGAAAATAGTCTCCAGGACTCAAATTCATCAGCGAACTTGAGTATACAAATAGTTTTTTTGTGGGAATTTCTCCTGTGCTAGAGATTAGGCACTTCCCAGTCAGATCTTAGGTCGCTACAAACTGTATTTTGCAGCATTATCCCAAATGTTGTTCTGTCTTTTAATTGCTCTACTTACCTCATTCTCCAGAGGTCATGGCAAAACGTTGCTGAGATAAAACGAAAGTTAGCTCCAGTGAATTCTCAGTGCACCTCAAGCACTGTTTTGATGAAAGTTTCTTCTCAGAAACCAGGATTTAAACACCTCTCAAAAGCCTATTGTGTCTTTGGCCAAGGGTGTTAATGGGTGAAGCTGCCACCCTCCTGTGGCCTTGCTCTTTGCCAGAAACCACTGCCCCATTGGAGGAACTGCAAAACCAGCATGTCCTTACTCCTTAGCTGCTGCACCTCCCTGCTGTGGTCAGGGGAAAGTAGCCTGCACACTGCCTCCTCCCATCACCGTATGGTCTCTAAATGGCCAGGAAAAACCATAGCAGCTCAGGTGGGAACATGAGGGTGATCAGTGCATGGGACTGGGGCCACAGAAACTGGTTGTTAATAAATCAACCAACACCTTTCAGTTAAACTGTTGGATCTGAGTAGTTGGTTGGGATTTTTTTTCTTCCTCTGAGACAACGTGTGCATGCACATATATTCAGTGGAATAGCTCATATCTTAGAAGGCAGCAAAAATGAAAACCACATTCCAGTGCAAATAATAATGGCTGGAGGCTGCTATAGCATTGTCATTTTTAGCTCTTGAGCAGTGACAGTGCTTTCTGTGCTGTAGAAAAGTGAAGGTAAAATGTAAGTCCTGTTCAGACACTGTTGCTGGGAAGAAAATACATAAATATGCAGCTTTAATGAAAAGAAAAAGCATCAGTGGTTATAGTCAAAAAAACACAACATCTTTTTTTTTTTTTTTTTAATTTATTCTGGGGATACTATAGGGATGCAGACTGAAAAAGAAGTTAAATATTGCAGGATATTTATACGTTATAGTCCTGACCTTGAGTATGCTAAAGCTGCTTTCAGATGTGCACAGCAGGTGATGGTTTAGCTTCTTTTTAACCCATGGAACTCCAAAATAGGATGAAATTGACAGAGAACATACATAAAGCAACAGAAACAACTCTGGCAGATTCCTCTTGCCCTCACACTCAGTTGTGCACATTCTGATAAAATCTGTGGCAGCAATTTGCCTTCTGATTTATTAGTGGGAAGCTGCAGGTGCAGATCAAGAGACGAGAGAGAGAAAAATGAGCAAGATGGGACTTATCTAAAGCTGTGACTTGTGAGCCCCTCAGCAGCAGCAGCTCAGCTGAAGTTTTGTTTTTCAAGGGTCCTTGCTCTCAAGGCAATAAGGAATCCAGGTAGTTTGGAGTAGTTAGAAAAGTCATAATGTTCCCTTCTCCTTTGGCAAACAGTCAGAAAGGGAAAATGGATCTGGAACAGAAAGTGGACATCAACCTTTCTTCTGTTCTCTGTGAGGCATTGACTGGGGTAGGAGCATGAAATACTGCCTTGGCACACAGAGCAAACATCTGAGCTGATGTAAGATTCCTCTGTTGGGAGCACAGGGGCAACTTCCCTTGTCAAATTGAATAGAAAATAATAAAATGAATATACATTATCTTCGTTCATATTTACAGAGTTGTTAAAAAAACCATGGCTCCATTCTTCAAGAAATTAATCAGGCATGAATTGAATAGACTGAAAATTGTGGTTTATGTTGCCCCAGTATATTTGAAGTGGAATTGGAAAGTGGACATAACTCATGAGCCAAAACTGACTTTGGTTTGACCATCATACACATCCATTCCTTAGAAGTTTGTGTGAAGATGAAACAGGCAGAAGAGTCTTTTTAAAAGCCCTTAATTTTCCCTGAGGGATGTTTTTGACAAAAATTAGGTTTAACTGTTGCTGCACAAGCTGGATTGGCACCACAGATCAATGTCAGGGTTAGAGGATGAGATGGGCTAAAACAATTTATTGTTCTTTGTCTGCAGTCTGCAAAGACACACAAATAGGAATTTGAGCTGGATGATTCCTGAGACCCTCAAAGCATGTCCAGTTACACCAGCTGATGGATTTTCTCTCTCTGCAATGAAAATAGTCGAGTATGAACTAAGTGCCATGATGTAGAAACTGATGTAACTTCCTCTTTTTTGCTGATATAAAATCAGGGAACTTACAGCGCATTAAAAGTACATTCCATATGGCCATTTAGCAAAGTTAATAATTGGAACAAGTAAAATACATAAATGTGCACCATGAACTATATTAAATTGGTGCTGTTTCAAATTAGATTTATATTTCAAGAGGACATAATGGGACCAAATATTTTGCTGAAAAAAATAAAAAGGATACCAATTATTACTAAAGCAGCTGGAAATTTGCCTGTCTTACTAAGTTATGACTTCTCCAGTAATTTTTGGTCAATTAAAATATTATGAACATTAAATATTAAAAGTGTCAAACTCCATAAAAGCCTGAAATTGATACTATGAATTTAAATATAGAAGCTCAAAATATTTTGAAAATTAATCAGTAGTAAGATGCTACTTTCAGTTATTTTTATGAAGACATTTGATCTATTAACCTAAATAATTTTGCTATTTGTTAGCTACCAATCCCATAATAATCAAACACTTGTTTGGCATTTGCTCATTTTTTGACTTTTGACTGTACTTTTTATTTGTGTTATATACATGGTCTCTTCATAATTCTCATCGTGTTATTTTCATTCAGAAAAGGGTTTCCTGCATCAGAAACTACTTCACAATAGAGATCTTATAAATTTCCCTTAACTATATTTTTAGTCCACACTGATGACCTCCTCTTATTGATTCTCTTAATTCAGGTAGTGGTTGATTTACTAATCTGAAAAGACATCCAATTCCAACCTTCTAGAAAATAATCTTAAAACCTGATTTCATCTAGAGGCAAGTAGAGTTTTCAAGCAATAATGACTGACTCTTCTTGGCTCAGAACTCATGTTGCTGAAAGATTTTAATCATCAGCTGTTTGGCCCCAGGTATCAGGATGAGAAACCTGATAGCTGGCATATATTGTTTCTTCTTGAAGGAGAAAACATAGCATTTCTATGAACAGTTGTGCAGACACTGGAAGTCCAGAAAGGCAGTACTCTGTACGAAAATAATCTATGGTCATATGAAAAGTTAAGACAGTCTCTGAATAAAATGCTGATTACCAGGTAATATTAAGGGGATTCTTCTTCATTGGTTTTTTTTTTTTTTGTTTTTGTTTGTTTTGGGTTTTTTTGGGTTTTTGTTTGTTTTGGTTTGGTTTGGTTTGGTTTTTTTGTTTGTTTGTTTTTGGGTTTTTTTTTTGTGTGTGGGGGGGTTTTTTTTCTTTTCTTTTAAATTTACTTATATATTTGAACAAGACAATTGCAGAATTGGAGTCCACATTTTCACCAGGGAAGGCCGTCACCCTGTAGCATAGCAGTGGCCTGAAATCTGCATCAGCTTATTTCTTCCCTCACTGCAAATTGCCTCTGCTTTTTCTCCTACATAACTGATTTCATCATTCCCAAATGAGAGATACTGACCATTGGATCCATCAGCTCCTGAACGATGAAATCCTGAAACAGGATTTCAATAATTCAGTTGTTTAATTTAATTTATTCTGAGACACTTTTAGAGACTACCATCCAAGTTTTACAGTTTTGTGCTATTTTCTTCAGACCTGATGGAAAATATTATCCCTCCCAGGCCCTGGATTAGACAAAAATATCCAGGGAGAAAATGTTATTAGGTAGACAGGTAGTAGAAGCTGCAGACTGCTATCCCCGTTGCTTCATAGGAAAAATAATAGCTGCTTTCTGTCCTGCAGTGGGACTTCCGGAAGAGAAAAATGTGGGGTTCTGGGAAGGAAAAGTGCTGGGAGGAGCTGGTCCAAGTGTCCAAGGACAGCTCAGATCCCAAAGTGTCACTGCCTGGGTTGTGAGAAGCCGAAACCTCTGGGCAGCTTCATTGAGAGGGTCCTCTGCAGAGAGGCAAATTGTGTTCCTCATCCTGTTTCCATGGGGATGGGAAATGTGCCTCTACAGACACGACAGCACAAGGGGGACCGGAGGAAGAAAGATTTGAGGCTGGTCCTCTTTCCCAGACACAGCACATGTTCCTCTAAAAGGAAATAAGAAATTTGTTTTCTGCATATTCTGTAAACACTGGGTAAAACCATCTTGAGAGCTGTGTTTCTCCTCCCAGATACCCGTCCTGCTAATCAATAAATCCTACAGCTGGGGATGGGGGGATGATTTATGGAACAGTGGAAGTATCAGACTTAGACTCCTTTGTTGATGTATTGATGCAGTATATCATGGAGGCAATATCCTGCAGTGAAAAATTGATTCAAAACATGGTTTTAACCAAGAGCAGGTTGTGGAATAACCCTGTCTACCTTAATGCGTTCTTTTTGTCTCTGTCCATGGGATTAAAACATTTGGGGTGATGCCATTATGACATTGCTGACCTCCTCAAAAAGATCCTCATTTCAATGAGAGCCACACTTTGACCAGCTGACCCATTCAGCTGGTACATGGAACATGTTGGATATTGTGCCCGTTGAAGGCAACTAAATGGTGTAGACACAGCTGGATGGACCAGGTAGCATTTGCAGCCTGGCCAATGGGGGCTGCCAATGCCTAAGAAAGAGAAGAGGCTCCCTCATCCCTCCTGTCACACTACCAGCACAGTCTGTTTGCTCTCTTCTTTCTCTCCCAATAACAATGAGCAGTGTTTGTTTTCAAGTGGCTTTGCTTTGCCACCTCCCCAGTGAGCTGCGAGCAAGGCAGCCACCAGAGGATATCGAGCAATAAGACTGCATTAAGAAACCTCCTAGGGAAGCCGGCGTACCACAGTGTTGAAATTAGACAACATATTGTACAACACTGCCTCAGATATTCAGATGCACATTTTTCCTTGAGGTCCCGTAGGCACCTTCAAGTCTGAGCAGCGAAGAGTACAAACAGCTGCAATCCTCGGGAGCCGGTGGGCATGCTGCTCTCACCAGCTACTGAAGTGCAAGTCAGTGACTTTGGCGCACCTTGAGGAAAAGAAGTCTGCTATCCAAACAAAATGTGATTTCTCATTGGGGAGTAGAGCAAGGGCTTGGAGGAGAAGCAGAATCTGACAGCAGAGCTCCACAAGGAGACTTGAAGAAGGGAATTAAGTGTTTGGGTATTATTCTTTGAAATTTTTTTTGTCTGACTAGCCTACATATCAATACAGATGTGCTGGTATGCTCTGATGTAGAGTATTGCCTAGTAAAAAAATTCCAACAACTTCATTTTGGGAAGAAAATAGCAATGAGTTATATGCAATAATGTCTTGTTATAAATTCTGTGATCCAACAGACTACTCATACATCTAAATCTTCACTGTCCCTCAGACACAGTGATTGTTTTGGAGCAGATGGAGAACTGAGAGGGTGCTCAAAACTCAAGGGAGCACCTAGCATCCTTTCTGAGGATTACATAACTATGCATCTTTGGACCATGTACTTATTAGATTGTCAGGGAGCCTTCCTTATAAGATGCAGCTAAATGACATTAATGAATTCCTTTTCTCAAAAGGATCATCATACAAAAGAAGAAGCCAAGAAGAAGGATCTGTTGAAAACTTTTTTTCTTGAGCAAGATACAAAGATAAAAATTAAATCTGTGGTCTAGCAAAAAGCAGGTTCCTGCTGCTTACCATGTGCATTTTGCAATGCACCCAGTTTTGAGGGAGTGGTAAAAAAGTTATATGGTTCTCAGTTGAGGCATCTCCACACATGCAGACAAAAGAAAAAAGCACCCATTCCCTTTTCTCCATAACCTGGAAGTACATCAAGGAACTGAATGCTTCTCTGGAGAGTGATACAAACATCCTTAGTAGCCTGGATTGCTAAGGAAACACAAAATAGAGCAAAGGAGATGAATTACATGTTCTTAAGCACCTGAAATTTTCTTTAGGCAAAAGTAGTCTAGCATTCAGCTACCAAGCAGGGAACCACGTACAGTACTAAGCACTTGTTAGAAATTTTCAAACTAGCTGAGAAATTCTGGTGCAGATGTCACTGTCTGTGTCTATTTCTGGTTGTGTTGCTGTGCAATTAAACTAGAACCCTTTTCTGCTCATCTGAAGTGTAGGTTAGCAATAAGTGAAGATAACCTTACAACATTTCTTCCATGAGGACATTAGCATTTGCAAAATATTTCCTTGCAGGAGTCCCAAAATATTTGATGTTAGAGTTGGAGATCCTGGGATCCTCTAAGGCCCCTTTTTGTGTATTCTTTCATTTTACCCCTCCCCCTGAAAACAATCGTTTCATTAGAATCATCCACAACCTGGTCGGAGCATGGTGTGACAAGGTCACCTATGTGCACATGGCCACAACCCTAAACCACAAACCTTTGGCGCTCCCCAAGGGCCAGTTTTTGATTTGCAATGACCGAGCATGGACAGGCATCTCCTCTCGCCTGACAGGAAGACTGTGTACTCTTGGCCAGTTGGGCTTGTTTACACCCAACAAAACTCAAATTTCGAATTGGCACAACAAAACTGTAGGGGAATTGGCCAGGTCCAAGAAAGACCTCAAAAATCTCGACCCAGATTGTAAATCAGAAATTATCCATTGGTCCAGAGGCAAGGCCACTGCGGTCACAATTTTCCTGCCCTGGGTCGCAATCGCTCAGACTCTAGGTGAATTGGCCCACCTAGAGTGCTGGGTGGTGAAGCAAGCAAACTTGACATCCAACGCTTTGGCCAACCTCCTCTCAGACGAGGAGATAACGAGGCAGGCGACCCTCCAGAACAGAGCAGCAATCGACTATCTCCTCTTGCTGCACAACCACCGGTGTGAAGAGTTTGAAGGGCTGTGCTGCTTCAATCTATCTTCTAAAGCAGAGGACATCCACAAAGCCATCAACAAGATGCAGGAAATGGTCGGTGAGATAAAGAAAGAGACTGAGGACTGGCTGAGTGGATTGTTCAAAGACTGGGGGCTCTCGGGATGGGCCAGATCTATTTTAAGAACTGGACAGTTGATTTTGGTTATTATCGTTATCTTTGCAATTGCGTTCAGACTCATCCGAAGACATGGTCTTAAGTTTAATTTCCAAAGCCACTACTATCCCAGAGGTGAACCAAGTAGTTGTGCCTAGTGCCCCAGAAGCACTGGATGAGGAGTCTTTCAGCTCCAATGAAGAATACCCAGGGTACGACTACCCACCTCCTCCTAAGNGAAATTATCCATTGGTCCAGAGGCAAGGCCACTGCGGTCACAATTTTCCTGCCCTGGGTCGCAATCGCTCAGACTCTAGGTGAATTGGCCCACCTAGAGTGCTGGGTGGTGAAGCAAGCAAACTTGACATCCAACGCTTTGGCCAACCTCCTCTCAGACGAGGAGATAACGAGGCAGGCGACCCTCCAGAACAGAGCAGCAATCGACTATCTCCTCTTGCTGCACAACCACCGGTGTGAAGAGTTTGAAGGGCTGTGCTGCTTCAATCTATCTTCTAAAGCAGAGGACATCCACAAAGCCATCAACAAGATGCAGGAAATGGTCGGTGAGATAAAGAAAGAGACTGAGGACTGGCTGAGTGGATTGTTCAAAGACTGGGGGCTCTCGGGCTGGGCCAGATCTATTTTAAGAACTCGCCACATTC